>VMDR010023706.1:0-15431 GCA_007922815.1 Macrotus californicus | reverse complement strand
ATTTTGGCTCTTCCACTTACATCCTACATTACTTTTGATATATCATTTAATCTTGATTTTTCTTATCTGAAAAATAGGGATAATGATACCTGATACTTTAGTAGTACAAGAAGATAATGGTAATGGTAAGCAAAGGTAGTGGTAAGCAAAGAAATTAGACTACACATGATTGTTACCTGAGGACCTTTAAAAAATAATAAAATTCTTGGGTTCCCAGCCCCATAAGTTCTGATACGAATAGTCCAGGCCAGCACTGGGACTGCAGCATTTGTTTGTTTGTTTGTTTATTTGTTTAAACCTAGACAGACCCTACCCCTCATGGAGTGGGTTTTAGTGTAGAAGACAGATGATGTGAATAATAAATTAAACCGAATATGAGTTTTAGAGTCAGATCTGTTATGACTTACTGCCTCTGTGTCCTTGGTTAATAATTTCCCCAATCTCAGTTTCCCCGTGTTTAAAGTAAGCATTAAATTTAATGCACTTAACTTTAGCATAGTGATTTAGGACTGCCATCTAGTATAGGTGAACTAAGTAGAGTTATTCCCTATAATTTAAAAGGTATTAATGCTTATAATCTCCCTCAGAAATGTGCTGCAGCTCTAATTGTTTGAGTCCACAAACACCCAATTACACAGATGTAATATTTAATTTAAACATGGATAATATGGATAATATATCTCAAAGGTTCAGAAAAATCACACTTCTGTCTCGTAAGTGTGGTGCCAACTCATTGCTACTATTACTGCCTGTACACCTCTCTGTAAAATGCATCCATCAGTCATAGAATTTCAGGTGTTTAGAATTGATCTATACTTCAATGTAAAATGCAGTTTACTCAGCATCTTTTTTATGATCTTGTTTTTAATTTCCATCTTGCACATTTTAGAGTTTCATCGTATATCTTGGTGCACGCAAGAGTGTGTCAAAAAATGGTAAACTTGAAGGAAAGATGGATGAACTGATGCATTTATTTGAATGTCAATTCAAATTCTACTTTATTTCAGCCTAATACTGATAAACCTAGGATTCCCTCAGAGGCCCCTGGTTCTTAATTAAAATCTCTATGATATTGCCTAGAGGGAAAGTCTACTTTTCCATATTTTTTTTCTTTTTCCACAGAGTTCCAGAACACTAAGATTACAGCTTGTGGCCTAAGAATTTAACCTTTACATAATCAGAGGGTGATTTTCACCATATCAAACCTGGAATTTATCATTCTTGGCAGTCTCAAATTACAAAAGAAATCTCTTGGAATATCGTGAAAGAAGGACGGTGGTGCATAGAAGGCTCCTGATTTATGGTGCAAGACCTTGGCTTTAAAATAATCATTTGGGACAGTTCAGTTTCATCTAATTTTTCTCTTGATTTTATACCTTAATGTGGTTAAAATAAACACTTTAATTTGGGCAATCAATTAAAAATTAGGAGCATGTCTATTCCGTAAGAAGGCGTAATTAAGGGTACAATTCCTCACTTCTTTTCCTTATTTCGGCTTCTTTGATTTTGGCCCAAATCAGAACACATGTACAAATATTAAAAGAATCCTCTTTATCATGAAAGTATAAGATGTGATTATGAAGTATGAAGTCCATTCCCAAAATTATACATAAAATTGAGAGGTGCAACTTACCATCAAGTGAGCTGAGAAAGAAACCCCCACCCCGCCTCAGAAGTCATGTTCTGTTGACCTTACTTTCATGGCAATAGAAGTTGAGACTCAGCAGGTAGGAGCTGACATCATTTCACCCAGAACCCCCACCCTTCTTTTCATTTTGCTCCTAAATAAACCTTTCCTAAATTACTTTTCTATTAAGGATTATTCTTACTTGAATATCACATTCCTCGTTTGACTACTATCCTGTTCAATCCCATTAAGTCTAGAAGGAACTGAACACCCTCTGCCATCTGGTCCTGACCTATCCATCCAGCCTCAGCTTTTCAACCACATGATTTTTCCACTTGAGACAGGCTCAGCTGTTCACAATGTCCTAAATGTACTTCGTGTACTCATATCCTGTGCCTTTATACATACTTCCCTTTGGAAGTGTCCTCCTCAGTCTCTCTACCAAGGAAGTACAGTCAAAATACCAGATCTTTCATCTAGCCTTTTCTGATCATAAACTTCTATAATTTTTCTTGTTTTTATAGTACTCATTATGTATTAGTCCCTCCTCTAGACATTTAGGATGAATCAAAAAACAAAATGGGCCCATTTGCAAAGATGTAAGAGTGGCTGCTTTCTTTCCATAATTTACTGACTATCACATGAATGGCAGGTTTAACTAAGCTCTAATAGATAAGTAATTATGATGACACCCAATAAACTATTCTGTTCATTATTGGTGAGCCTTATCACTTTGACTTATTATTTGATACCCCAGGAGGGAAGGGGAGAAATAAAACTAATAATTACCAAACAAGTGCACAATATAGTCATTTTCATTTAATCTTCACAACAAATCTGGAAAGTATGTAGCCTTTCAGATGGTTCCTTTTTTAAAAAAAATTTATGTATTTATTTTTAGAGAGAGGGGAAGGGAGGGAGAAAGAGAAGGAGAGAAACATCACTGTGTGGTTGCCTCTC
The DNA here is from genome assembly GCA_007922815.1 of Macrotus californicus. NCBI lineage: Eukaryota > Metazoa > Chordata > Mammalia > Chiroptera > Phyllostomidae > Macrotus > Macrotus californicus. The sequence continues at coordinate 12,844 of VMDR010023706.1, read as the reverse complement.
AGGGGCCCCCCACTAAGGATCTGGCCCACAACCCAGGCATGTTTCTGCCTGGGAATTGAATCTGTGACCCTTTGCCTCACAGGCCAGTGTTCAAACCAGTGAGCCACACTGGCCAGGGCAGAGGGTTTCTTTACATACAGTGAGATGATAAATATATTAGAGTGTAGGTGGCTTAACAGAAAATTCTTGGTCTGTCTATAATATTTAAAGTACTTTCTTATTCACAGGTAAATGACATCGCTGTCTTCTCTAGCCAGTTCCAGCTATATAGAATTTTTTGTGTGAGGGAGAGGTTTCGACCCAAGTGACTCTTAATTTATCTTTTCAATCAGTTGACCACAGTCTTGATTGAACATTGGCACATTGTTTTCCAACTATTCTCTAACTCTGACATCAACTGGGGGTCATATAATTCAATCCAATTCTGACAGTTAATACCTGGCTTTAAAGCAGACCCCAAAAGTTAAGGATTCAGTCTGATAAGACTGCCCTTCCTTCAGGTACCTGCAACAGATGGGGTCCCGGGCTACCTGTACTTCTGTTTAGCTGACTATAAATTCTGGACTTCGCATGGACCCTCTCCCCCAGTTTTGAAATTCACTGGAATAACTCACAGAATGCAGGAGAGCTCTATATATACAACTACAGTTTCATTATAAAGAATGCAACCCACGAACTGCCAATTGGAAGAAATTTGTAGGGACCAGCTCTATGTATGTAGGGGGATGGTGGCCATATGGACTTTCTGCCTCTTACCACATTAAGGTGTTCATCAACCTGGAAGCTCCCCAACTTCTTTGTTTAAAAGTTTCTATTGATTATTTCATGATATAAGCATGATTAATTAAATAATTGGTTTTCGTGACTGAACTCAATCTTCAGAGTCTCTGCTTTCCCCAAGGTCAGGGCTGAAAGTTCCAAACTTCTAATCAGGTGGTTTGTTTCTCTGAAAACCAGCCTCCACCCTGTAGGTATCTGGAAGCCCACTAAGGGTCACCTCATTAGCATAAATTCAAGTATGGTCAAAAGGGGCTCATAAAACAACACCCTGTCACTCAGGGAATTCCAAGAGCATTAAGATCTCTAAGAAAAGAACTAAGGAGAAAGACCAAATATATCTATATATATTTATTAGACTGCAATTGTAAGTACCCAAGGAGCTTTTAAACCAGTACCTAGGCCCCTCTCCTAAGGTTTCTGATTTATTTGGTCTGGAGTGAACCTGCATTGTGGGCACTTTTTAAAAGATCTCCAAATAATTCTGACGTGCAGCTAGGGTTGAAATTATTCTTTAAATAAGAGGAGAGTGGAAATGTTAAATATTTGAGTCTTCAAATGTTTATTGAACTACATTGTTCATGTACTGTGCTAGGTGTTGAGGAAAGAACAGTGAGCAATCAAAATGTTCCTTTTCGTAGGAAGCTTACAGTCTAGTAGGTAAGACAGAAATTGTATGTTAGGTCAACTCTGATGGAGCGGAGAAGGCGAGGTACAGAATGCGATGAAAGCACATAGCAGGGGCCCTGGGATAACCAGGAGGGGAGGGGCAGGGCCCCTCTAAGGCTTTTCTGAAGCAAAGACACTGATGGGATATATGAAAAAAATGAGTAAGAGTCAGTCAAGAACAAAGAGAATTGTTTTTCTTGGCACTTGCTTCTCAGTGAGGTCCATGGAAAAATAGCATCAGCATCACCTAGGAGCTTTAAAAATACAGAATGTGAGGCTCCTTGACTCAAAGTCTATTATTTTCCTAATGCCCCCAGGTAGTCTTATGCTCATCAAATTTGAGAAGTACAGCCCTTGGTAACTCCCTAAAAATAAACTGTTTATAAACACTTCCAGGAAATCCCTAAAGCAGCTTTCCTTTCTATCCTTAGGGGAACTAATCATACAAATATTCCTATAATTCCATAAACTACCCTAAGACCTTTCCAATAAAATAATTTTTGCTTAAACTAGTGAGATTCACATTCTATTGTCTAGAAGAAGAGTACTCTAAGTAATACACAGTTTTTATTTTCAAAAAGCTAGGAAGAAAATGACCAAAAGCCAAATTAAGTCTTATATTTTCAATTCAGTATTTAATAATATATTTCTAACATTTTTGACACAATCTGAAATATTGTTCCTTTTCTTCATTATTTAACACATATACAGTTTAAAGCCAAATAGTTTTGATTGATGCTAAGAGTTTTGTGCTTCTCTTTGGTTAAATGATTTCTATTTTACTCTCAATTGCATATATTTAGTTTATGAGACTGTGTTAGTTACTTCTTTTTGTATGACAGAATACTCCAAAATAATAGCTTCAAACAACAACAAACACTCACTCTCTCATAGTTATTCAGGAGTGGCTCAGGTAGGTCATTTTTACCCAGAGTATCCCCTGAGGTTGTAGTCAAGCTGGTGGCTCTTCAGGATGCAGTCGCTCAAAGGTGCTCCTGGGCTTGGAGGGTCTGATTCCAGCAAGGTTCACCCCCACGCTTGACATGTCAATACTGGCTGTTGGCAGAAGGCTGTAGTTACTCACCACAGGGACATCTCTGTAGGTGTAGTGAATGTCCTCATACCATGGGAACTGGTTTCCTTTAAGGAAAGTGATTCATGAGGTCGAGGCAGAAGCTCCATCTTTCATGAGCTGGCCTCCAAAGTCACGCTCTTCTGTTACCAGGTCAGCTCTATTCAGTGGAGGTGAGGAAGATTCATCAGGGTGTGAATACCAAAAGGGAATCACGGGGGATTATCCTAGAGACTAGCTAAAACTAGGCCCATATTTCATATTATTTCAGTTTCCTGCTTCCAACAAATTTTTTAAATAATAAGGATCAAATGTAACAACCTACCAAGCATCCTCGGCGTAGACAGATATAGTGACTTTCTTGACACTGACAGGCAGCAACACTGTCTGATGGATAGCTTAGCACATATAATATAATACCTAATGGTTATATGTGCACTTAACATGCACTGGCACTATTCTAAAGGCTTTCAATATATTAATGTATTTATTTATTTATTTTAAGATTTTATTGATTTTTAGAGAGAGGGAAAAGAAAGGAGGAAGGGAGGGAGAGAAATGTGAATGTGTGGTTGCCTCTCATGTGCCCCCAACTGGGACCCTGGCCTGCAACCCAGGCACATGCCATGACTGGGAATCAAACCAGCGACCCTATGGTGGCACTCAATCCACTGAGTCACACCAGCCAGGGCAATATATTAATGTATTTAATTTTCAACAAATCTATCAAGTAGGTACTATTTTTCTTCCTTTCTTTATAGATGAGGAAGCTACCTTACAGAGAGATTAAGTAAGCAGTGTTGTTGTCTCTCCTAAATACTCACAGTGACACTCCTAACCACAGTTACTAAATATACAGGCAGCAGAACGGAAGGGTTGATGCACAAAAATGAGGAAGGGAAGAAGATGGAATGTTTGTGGACTGAGGATCATTTGTATTTACTGATATCCTTGTTGGAGGCAAGGTGTACAGGTACAGAAAATAAAAATACCGTTGTTTTAGCCTTCAGGATACTTGAAATGCAATCAATGAAAGAAAAAAATTGGAAGCATTATTTCATGTCATTTTCAAATATGCTCAACATTATACTACATGTTTTAGATTAGTTTTTTCAATAAACATCAATTAAGCACCTACCATGTGTTACTCCTGTTAAAGGAATTATAGTATAGTACTGAACCAACCAAACAAAATCCCATGCCCACATGCAGCTTCTGTTCTAAGGGGTGAAGGCATGCATAAAGCCAGATAAATAACACAAAATGTATAGTAGATCATATAAGGATAAAGACCAAGAATAAAAAAAATTAAAAAAAGAAGAGGGCAAACCATGTTAATGTGGGGAAAAAGAGGGAATAGAGATTTAGGGAAGATATTACAGAGCAGGTAAATACCCAGAGGCAGTGAGAGAATTATAGCTGGAGGAAAAACATTTGCAAACAAAACCTCAGAGGTATGCACAGGTAGGAACAATAAAAAAAAGATCACTGGGTTTGGAGCAGAGTAAATAAGGAGGGAGAACTAGGAAAGGGGTGCACAGAGCTAACAAGTATGGGAGTGAGCACAGATCAGGCAAGACATTAAGGGTTATTGGGATGTAAAGGGATAGACCTAGCTGCTGTGCTGAGGATATATTAAAGGAAAACAAGGATAGAAGCAGTAAGCCTCGGCTACTATTGTAGCAATCAGGTAAAAGGCGATTATGCTCGATTTAGGGTGGTAGCAGTGACATGGGAAGAAGTGGGAAAGTATATCACAGAAAGACTGGAATACCCATTTTAAGATAGCTACCTGTAGCTCTAGCTGGTGTGGCTCAGTGATTGAGTGCCAGCCTATGAATAAAAGGGTTGTGGGTTCCATTCCAAGTCTAGGGCACACGCCTGGGTTGTGGGCCAGGACCCCAGTAGGAGGCGTGCGAGAAGCAACCACACATTGATATTTCTCTCCCTCTCTTTCTCCCTCCCTTCCCTTTTCTAAATAAATAAAATCTTAAAAAAAAGATAGCTACCTATTAAAAAATCATGATAGTCCTGTTTAAGAGAGTAATCTGAAGGGATTAAGGACAGCAGATATGATAGAGCACAGTGGTGGCATCCTGATAGGGAATCAGTGTATATCTGAGAGGGTTGTTTGATGGTTTTGGAAACTACCCAAGCCTGCTACCTACAAAAAGTAACAGATTTTTTAAAGGAATTTTTATGTCCTACTGAGTTACTGGCAATAGGTTCATAAGTACAAAGATTTTTTTAAAGCTATTATGAAGGTTTAGAAGAATGTTCTTTAAAAAAAAATATGCTAACTGACTGATGATCAAAGGAAAGCTTGGTGAATTCTCCTGGCAGGCAAATAAAAAGGAAAAAAAAAAGATCAAAGAATAGATTTGTTAAATAAGGTGAACATATTCCTGGAATTTTCTTCTAGCTATTTATAGACACATATTCAAATGTCAAGCCAAAATTAAAATGGGTATCAATATTTTCTCTCATGAACACACACAGACACAATTTATGCCCCAAAAGAATGGATGTCAATAGTTCTCAATCCCAGGGTAGTGAGGGAGTCCATGCCTTACTTTAACATCTCCAGCATGGTCAAAGCAAAATATCTCAGTTAGGGGAAAGTAGACTCTTCCAAAATGATCATTCTTTCTGCAAACATTTGGGTGCCTATTGTGAATCGAATGCTAATAAATTGTTCCAAAAACTTTTTAAGCACTCTTTCTTTTTCAACATATGCAAACAATAAGTCTAAAATGGGATAACATTCTAAATTTAGTATTCTAGACCTGGAAAGAATCACAGCAATAATTTAATCCATCTTCCTTAACTCCACCCATTTGCTAGATAAAATAAAAGATATTCATAGAAGTGAAGCAATTTGCTTAATGTCACATGGCTAGTTAGTGTCAATGTTGGTATTAGAAAGCAGAGAATTATTTCACTATGTCTTTATCTCATTCTGTTATAACCACAATAACTTTCAGAAATTAATTCCTTTCTTTTTTCACTAAGCCATTGGAAATGCATGTGTTTCCTATTTGGATTCACATGGGAGTCTATTCATGGTTCTCTGAGGACAGGGTAGAGGGAGGGTGATATTGCCCTCCCCTGCTTTGGAAATGTAAATCCAAAGCCACCTGACCCTTGCAGTGCAAGGGAGAAGCTCACAGTGTCACATACAAGTCTGTTTCATTCCCACTTGTACTCTTAATGCCAAAGAGTACCTGCCTGGTACACACAATGCACTGAATGCAATGTCGCTAAATCAATGAGTAGATCTGTCTTCCCTTCCTGTCGATTGAACCTAGAAACCTTGTAAAGGATAAATCACATGGATTAAACAGGAGCTGCAGCTTTCGGTGTCTTCCAGATGACTTGTCTACCTCTGCCAAGGTGAAAATAGAGCCTAATAAAGACAGACGACCTCCGTGATGGTGCCTGGCTCTACCCTAGCCCAGGCTAAGACACGGGTAAAGGAAGAGATAGAATGTCTGGCATTTAGTATCAGAAAGATCTGATTGAGAGCCCGAGAAAGATCACCTAATCCAAGTAAGAGGTTCCCTGTATTTAAATTCAACTCAGATCCTTATTCAGTAGTTATTATGTGTCAGGCATGGTGTTGGAGGTTCTCATTTTATTTCATAATTCAATCACTTTAATAATAAAGAAAAGAATGCATGGCAAGTTTCCCCTCCAGATGTAAGAAGAAAGAAAAGAGATGTGAGTGCTGATGAGAAGAAAGAAATGAAACACTGCAGGAAGAAAATCAAACACGATTTGTTCTTTTTCTTTTTTAACGTTGCCTGCACTGCACTTTCTTCCGATCATACATAGGATACAAGTGCCTTTTTAGGCCAGTGTCTTTAGAAATTCTGGTTCTTATGAAATTTTACCTACTAAACCATACTCCTAATCCTTAAATTAGATGTAAGACTCAAAACCATCAATTTCAAGAAGGGGAAAAGGAAGCAGTATAAGTGGGGCCCCCTAATGAAATAGCAGAACATGTACAGACAGTTTATTTCCCTGCGTGAGTACACAGCAGCCATTTCTTCTTTCACCGAAACTTGTTTTTCAACATGAAACTTGGCACATAGAGTGAGCTGTAAGACTTGGAAATCCCTTCACCAGAGTATTCAATAGAAAGTTTGATACAAAGAGACTTCACTCCAAAGCTGCCTGCCTGCCTTTAAGTGATTGCCAGAATGTGGCTGATTCCTAATGTGGTGGGGAGTCATCTACATCCTTCTATCCATCCATGAGCCGGTCATAATTTACAGCCAACCAAGTGACTGTCATGATGTCCTTTTTAAAGACAAATTTTCTAAAAGTCAAAGTCATATTTTATGTGTGGTGCAAGCTCAGCTCATTCTTGATCAAAAGGCAAATGGCTGCGTTCATGAAGGAAATGTTACTCAGTTGAATCACTTGAACACACATGAGGATGTATGAAGAAATGTGTACACAAGTGTGCCCACATGGAGGTCAACTCCTTATCTCTTCACTTATGTCTTCCTTCCCTGATTCCAGCATAGGATGTGGCAAGGGAGGCACCTGCTCTGGGAGCCAAATTTAAGCCGAAAAACATCCATCAACCTAAGGATCAGTATGCTGTTCTGAGCCATCACAAGAGTCTGTGGTAAAAGGAAAAATTGGTAACGCTGATCTGGTTTTTATTTAAAATGGAGGCAGTTCCTTTACCAAGAGTTTGTCTGCATTACATTTGATTTTCAAAATATTGGTTAAAATATTATTTATTGTGATGACTGGGGTTTTGATCCTTCTTAAATTTTGCTTCTGAGACGAATGTCTCACATGCCTCAGGCCTGAAAGATTTTGCTTTATCAAAGAGAGTGTAAGAAATATTCAGGGAGTCAAGGATTCCAGCCTATGGTTTCAATTCCCCAGTGAACATTCGGAAGGTTTAGTACCCAAACAACCTCCAGAAGTATAGCCATATGGGATTTTAGAAGGGCAATGGATAAGTTAAGAAGAACATAAACAAGTTAGAAGATTATTAGTATAAAAACCTAAGGCTTAGCAAGGACCTTGAGGATTAGAAGGTATACTAAAGTTCTGAACCTCAGTCTCCTTGATAACATACCCCCAGGAACATACCTGAATGCCTGTAGTAATGGAGCATATGCTACTTCCCAACACAGCCCATTCTAACTGAAATCTAGAATGTTCTCCCTTATACTTAAGTTCCACACTTCGGTTCACTTTAAATCCCTTAAGCTATTATTTAACAAGATTCATCCTTATCTCATACTACTGGACCCTTTTGAAATGTGGAGACAGATTAAAAACAAAAGGTCTCCTCTTGAAGTAATTTTTCTGGAAACATTTATCCTAAGGAGAGAACTATTAATTTCCTATTGCATGTTGTTTTGGAACTTCAATTCCATGCAGATGTGAATGCACATCCTGGTAGCCACACACATCTCAATTCAGTGCTCAGATTGTTTTCTTGGGTGCTGATCTCCTCAGCCCTGGGTGGTCATCAGAATCTTCTGAGGGAGATTTAACAATATGAACGTTTGGAACTAATGCTTCCCTGATTTGTCTCCTTCCATCTGGAGTGAAGCCCAGCACCTTTGTTCTGTAAAAGCTCTTTTGTAAATTTGAGCATTCCCATGGGGTTGAAAACTACTGCAGTCCAACTACTCAGGACATCAGGAGTATCCATTTACCTTTGACTTCTTCCAAGTCAGGCAAGAAAAGCTACAGGTTATATATTTTATTTACTTGTATAAAGTAAGTCCCTTCCCTGTATTTAATCTTCTCTTGAAAATGCAATAATTGTTTTATTGTTGAAAAGAGATTAGCTGGGGATTATCTATCTTTCTTGGATTGCTCCTAGGGTAGAAAAATTAGGTAAATAGGGTGATTCCCCTGAAGCAATATGTGACAGGTGTTCTAGAAGCCAGAGAAAGCTCAAAGAATTTTCTGGGTTTTCACTCAGAGAAAACAATGATCTTATAAATCACTGTAATTAAAGATAACAATAATAATACTTTACACCAAAACTTTTGTGCCTATGCTGTTATCTCTTTGAGGCCTCAGGAAAACTCCATGGTAAAAGAAAGTAATGAGTCAGTATAATTACTTACGTCAGTGACCTGTCCCTGGTCACGATACGAGTGTACAATGTGGGAGAAAGACATTTGAATGCTAATATCGTTCATTTAATTTTGTAAGAGCTATAATAATTATAATTCAGTCTCTATGAAATATGCTATAAAGCATTTTCTCAGTTTAAAAATATATACTAATTTAATAGAGGAAAGTTAAAAATAGTCCAAATTAACCACATTTATGTAATCTAATATTTCAATTGGCTTTCAATTTGGCTAAAAGATAAGAGGTTTTTCTAATTATTATTTTAAGATAAACATTCATGGGTTTAATGAAATTTTACTATACCTGATTAACAGTTGACTTCAGACACAAAAGCAGAGTTCTGGAATGAGAGACAGAAGTACGTGTGGTCTACCAGCTGTTTATTTGGGCAGAATCAGAAGCACTTTTAGGTCTGGCAATATTCCTTATTTTTAATCTATTTTCCATTTATAAGCACATAATGGCCACAAGGAAATACCTGCAAGTTTTGTGTGCTATTCTGAGTTGTTCTTTCAGGAGAGGACACACTAGAGTTTGAAAGCCATGTCTTTAATTGAGAGCAATTTCAATTCGAGGGTTCATGGTACTTAGGAGCAACGGTTGTATGCCAATCATTGTGTTAAAGCTCCAGGTTTAGAGATGAAAAAGACACAATATGTATTCTTATGTGTCTTTCCTCTAAGTCTCAGAAAGCTGAAAGATGTGTAATAGGACTAATCTACTTCAGAGCTGGGGTGGCTCCTGACTACAGCTTGGGTTCTTACAGGCATTAGCCACAGTTCCTCTGGTCATATATAATCAGACTGAAGCCAAGAACTGTGGTGTCTAAAATAGGAAATCCTAATCCTTGACCATTAAAGAGAAGTATCAAGATTTTAGAATAAGGAATATTGCCATCATGCTGCATGAATATCCAGTTGATTTAATTAACACCACCATTTGTCAAATCATCATTGATCACTCAAATAGTGTCAGGAGAATTGTGCTTGGGAATGAAACAAAGTGGGATGTATCTATATATTTAGAAATGATTTTTTAAAAAGTATTTCTGAACTTGCTAGACTATCTTGAATAAACTACTGCCTATTTGATCCCTTTGAAGCATAATTGAATTTTATTATAAATGCAAGTTATCCTCAATCATTTCCATTGACCTGGAAAGGTAGACATAGTCAACTCAACACAAAAAAATTATCCATAAATAGAGCCAAAAAAAAGTATAAAATGTGGGAAATTTTCACCGAAACCCACTGTGTCATGGTTCAGCATGTCATATTGGATTCATCTAAGTGGAAATGGCTTTCACAGAATGGCTACCAGACATGTTCCCACAGGCTGCTTTGCTATCAGGACCATTAAAGAGTATCCATTTTGGTGACTTGGGCTTACTCTTTTAGGATTGATTACAAAGTGTTCATGATACATTACCAAAGTGGAATTATTGGCTTTAATTTTCAAAAAGAAAAGGAAAGAAGAGAAAAGTCCAGCTAGCGGTCTTACTAAATCAGAAACAGAGAATAGATTGTTTTAGATTTTACATAGGATTAATAGAATTATGCACACACATTTGCTTATGATAGATTTCTGTTAACATAATTTCTTGGACTAAATAATGGTCATAGAAAATTCACACATAATATAATCTATTCAAGATGTCACTTTCTCCTTGACTTATTTATCCAAAATGGCACATCTCAAAAATCAAAATGCATCTAACTAATAAAAAGGCAAGAAGAGGTCTGGTCTTCCTTAAGTTAGCCATTCAGATATAGTGGAAAATATGGAAACCAGTCAACATCTTCTGAAAACCTGTATTATAAGTACAATGTTTCCTCCCATTTTAAGAAACAGAAAGTAAAAGTCATGTGAATATCTAAAGTTATTCCCTTAAAGTGGTAACACCTCACTCTTTGATGTGCTGATAAGTAGCTTTAAAGCAAATTTTATTTTTATAAATTGATGTAATTTTTATAACCCCTGGAGTTGGAGACACCAATGTGGTTATACAGCCAGTGTTTCGAATTATGGGTTTAGACACTCACAAATATGAAGAAATCCTTTTAGTGGCTTCCAAAGTAATTGTTCTAGTGTTTTACTTTTTCTTTTATGCAATGGCTTTGAACTCCTCAAAAGCACAATTTTGAAAACATATTCTCAGCCTCAAATGACAAATTATGTTTGAATATGTTATCAAGAGAAAATGGAATAACTATTATGCAAGTTGGATGCTTAATTGCCACCCTGTGTTACTCATAAAAGCTTAACTTGGAACCAGGTGCAGAGACCAGTCAGTCATTGAAGCATCACCCATCCAGAGGAAGCTATGGCACATACCCTACCAGGCTTATTGCAAGCACACGAGGTCTGTCCAGAAAAAGTCCAACTATTGTTATTATAATGAGAACAGTTTGCATGACATCAATGTTAACTGGCAGCCAAGGAGAGTGGACTGGAATGCCCATGTCTGAACAATGACGACTTCACTGTACTAGTCACTAGGGGTGGTAGATGCCACTGAGTGAGCATATGTACTAGTGACTGTCACATTCAAAAATCACTGAGCGAATGGAGCAACAAATCTGCGTCAAATTTGCATTAAGCTTAGACATTCCTCCACGGAAACCATTCGAATGATTCAGCAGGCCACAGCTCTGGGCAACTACTGATTGACAGCTTCATCATGACAATGCACATACTCATGCATCACATCTCCTGCAGTTTTTGGTGAAACATCAAATCACCCAGGTGACTCAGCCCCCCTACAGTCCAGATTTGACACCCTGTGACTTTTCCCAAAACTAAAATCACCTTTGAAAGGGAAGAGATATTCAATCAGTCAATGAGATTCAGGAAACTACCATGATGGTGATTGGGAGAACTGGGTGAGGTCCCAAGGTACCTACTTCAAAAGGGAGTGAGGTGTCATTGTTCTATGTACAATGTTTCTTGTATCTTGTATCTTCTTCAGTGAATGTCTCTATTTTTCATAGTACATGTCTGGATACTTTTTGGACAGAACTCTCATGTACAATACAACATGTTTCATGTTCAGATTAACTAAATGTCTTTGATAGAAGACTGAATGACCCATTGAATATACCTTTAACAGGTCCTTCTACTTTGGGACTTTTCTAAACGTAGGAAATTTGTTTTCTCTGAGGTGGATATTTATGGTTTCTCTGACCACCTGATGTCCATCACCTTTCCCTAACAGAGAATGCTTTTTCTCTCTTGTTGTTGCCTGGGGCCCCACGCACCTGCACACCGAAGTGTTCTTCAGTCCCACTTCAGAGGCTGTGGCAGGTGTCCTTCACCAGATGCTTCCTCTCCCAGCCCAAGAAGAGGCATATGACATGACCTTAGGATTCACTGTCCCAGGACTCTAAATCTTGTGAAGGGTGAAACAAGAATGAAATAATAAGACACATAATTGGAGGTTTTAAGGCTACTCTAGTGCTAGCACACTAATCAGACAGGTCCTGCAGTTTTCTGCTGCTGTCCCTGAGATTTCCTTGCATTCAACCTTTTGCTAAGTCAGCCTCAAGCCTACCTTTAGTTTTGTAGCTCCTAAAATCTTTCCAACCCAACCTGTTTGCTTAATCAAGCAGACTCTATATGGCCTATAAGCAAAGCACTCTCTCAGCAGAGTTCCCAGTATTTTCTACCTTTTGTTCCTAGATTTACTTTTCAGAATTTGTCTATATCAATAAATCTTGCTTTTAAATATAAAATCCCAACTTCTTACTCTGGTCAAGCAAATAAGCTTCCTACAACTGTTACTTAGATTTTTTGAGTTCTAGACCTAAGCTCTAATTACATTTCTTCTCTGGAGATTAGACTTGTATGGAACTTGTAATTAAATGAAACTGATGAGTTTCCTTCTCAGCTTATGCAGTTACTTATTTTTGATTTGAGGGAGATGAGCTGGTTTCATTACCCCTACCTTCATAACCATGTGACCATATTTAGCTAATTTCCAAACTAAATTTAAGACACTTTTTTACTGTTACATTTTGTCAAATGAGCTCCATCCATTAATTTGGCACTGAACTGTTATGATTTAGATAAAATGTGGTGTTATTTCATACAATTATTTGTTAGATTCACTGATAAAAATATTAAATAGTCCAGATCCCTGTAGTAGATCTGGACTATCTCTGTAGTAGATCTAGACTTCTAACAACATGCTGTTTTTGACAATGA
>VMDR010023705.1:0-15430 GCA_007922815.1 Macrotus californicus | reverse complement strand
ATATTTATCGAGTTGCCTACCCCTGTTGGTATTAGAGTGGTGAATGAGATAGGCATGGGTCTTGCCTTTATGAAGTAAACAGAATAGGGGAGGAGATGACAGTCACATCAATGAATAAATACATCATGGTGATTTATGAAATACAGTGTGATAGAAATAAACACCTGTAAAGGCAAATGAGGAAGAATAAGTTAATTGGTAGTATAGTCACAAAAGGCCACACTGAGGAGGTTAAAGACAACTTTGATATCAAGCTCAACATTTTAGGAAAAAAATATATCTTTAGTACAGGGGCAAGTACTTAATAAACTAATAATTCTCACCTACCTCACAAGCTTTTGGTTTTAATTACATGCTGCTTGCATTTAACCAGATTTTTAAAGTGGGTTCTAGCCATGAGTGCATTTTACTTTACACTTCCAAAAACATACCACAAATAGAACTATGCTGGAGAATTTAACTTTTTTACCAGTTTCTGTTTTACTGCATTCAAACTTTGTCTTTTCTTTGATTCCTAAATGAATTAAATTACTTTTCATTAAGTCATGTTTTTTTATCCTTACCTGAGAACATTTTTTTCATTTCATTTTAGAGAGAGAGAAGAATATTAATGTGAGAGAGAAGCATTGACTGGCTGCCTCTCAAATGCCCCATACCAGGGATCAAACTCACAACCCAGATATGAGCCCTGACCAGGAATCAAAACCGCAACCTTTCGGTTACGGGACAATGCCCCAACCTACTGAGCCACACCAGCCACAGCTCATTAAGTGATTTTTAGTATGAAGAAAATGTGTAAATTCTAGAAGCTAAGGACAGAATTTAGGTAGCACTCACTCTCACAGACTATCTCACTTTATCAGCTTCTTTGGAAATAGATATGGGGGAAATGGGGACAGTTGTAATTGAACAATAAAAAAATTAAAAAAATACATATTTCTTATATCAGCCCAAATTGTTTCTTTCTTGTCCCACTTTCCTTTCTTCTATGGCTAACACTTGGAACCCTATTTGTCAGAAGAACTTGTATTCCTTGGGGTTGGAAGGATTATCCTATTACCTACCAGTAAGTTCTATGACAAAGTGAATCATATAATCCTGAGAACACACAAAATAAACTCTTTTGAAACTATAAAAATTATAAAAGTTGACAGAATTTGAGAGAATGTGATGCTGAGGTAGGCCCAAGTCATACATGTTTGTGCATCTGTGTACTGTCCCCCACACAACTGAATCCATTTTAGAGGATTTCCTTCTCATGTGAATCATGTAGCCTAGAGGGTCAAGGGAGAAACAAGTGTTCTGGGGACTCAGGAGGATGTCATGAGCACCAGAATGTCCAGGGGCATGTTCTCTAGTTCGTTGCCTTGGTCAGGTTCTAATAAATCTCTAGCTGCAGACACATTTTGCCTTTCTCATATTAATCCTACATATTTACATATGCATGTATATATAATCATGTTTATATATATATGCATCTATGCATATGTTTTGCAGACTATAGATGATAGTGTTTTTACTTGACAAAAATTTTGTCTTCCAAAAGAAATCTATGTATTTACCCAGTAAACAGAGACTGTCCAAATTGCTAAAGTGTTTGAATAAAAGTCCTTGACAAACTCTACAAAAGTATTTTATGACAATCATAAAAGGCATTGTTTTGTCATCTCCACAAACCACAAAGATTTGAAATGCAGGTACAAAAATATGTATGAGGAATTAAAAGAAATATTCAACTTCTGTATTAACTTTGTTTATTTTTCTTTGGCCTAGAAAGAAGTGGAGTTTGCCAAGGGAAAAGATGAGAGAATAGGAGGCATTTAATTTTCAGGGCTTATTCCTGTGCCTACAAGTCAGAGAGGTCACTGGCATTCCCCTTCCTGAAGGCCATAATTACAGGCAGAGGACTATTTATTTTCCAGTAATGTGACCAGAATCTTGAATGTAAGAGATTGTTTGTAAGAATACAGTGTGTGTAAGGGTAATACAAAACCTCAAAAAAGATAATAAGGAAGTGAGGTTATTTTTCTTCATGTACTCATTAATTCATATTAGAGAAGGTCCAAGACTCTGGAAATGTTCTGAAGTGCAATAATAAAGGTGAATTTGAGGTCAAATTAGGTGATCCTGGTACTTAAGGAACTGAATAAAGCAAATAAAGAAGAGGAATTTATAATAGAATGGAATATATCTGATGGTTCATTAAATGTAAACTTATTTGTGATTTGAACATCATGGTAAATAGGAATCAGTAAAAGTATTAGTAAGAGTAATTGAGAAATATTTCTAATTTGAAAACCACCAGTTACACTGGGCATTATCTAGACCTGATATAGAAAGAAATGGGTGGTGTTTCTTAGTCTTAACCAAACTCACTCTCGTTTCAGAGGAGTCATGGAAAGGTATTGATTCCATGTAGAACTAGGCAGACAAAGCATAAGATCAATTCTGTTAACTGGCTCAATGTTAAGGATAGTAATCAGTGTTTGCAGAATGATGAGTAATATATGTATAAATAGTAGTTTAACAATAGTAGGTTCAACTTGTACTTAACATTGAAAGGGGAAAGTACAGGTTTTTGACATGTACAGAGAGGACTAAAATATGTGCCTGCTTTTAAAAAATAGTATTACTTTATGGTAAATTGTGAAAACGATTGATATTTTTTATTTTATTCAATTTATTGGGGTGAGTGGTTCGCAAAACCATATAGGTCATCGTCCCAAGCAAAGTCTCTTTCAGTCCCTATTTTACCCCACTTTGCCCACCTCCACCTATTCCCAATCCCCAGATACTTTTTTGGAATCAAATGCTTATGAAAACATAAGGAGCAATTTCAGATATTTAGGCAAGCAATGCTTTTTATGACCCTAGGTATGTGCCCTGGTGGAACACTAATTACCCCCCATGTCTCCTTTTCTGTATCCATTTGTTTTTGATAGATTCTACACAGGAAAACATTTTTACCTCAGAATTGAAAAATTGAAATTCACCATTTGTGGTACTGTTTAGACCATAGAAAAATATACCCCTGGACTTTACCACACCTGACAGAAGAAATGTTTTTATTAAAAAAAAGCTCTCCAAATTATTACAGGATCTAGGGTAGCCATGCCACAAACTCTGGTATTGAGTATGACCCTGGTGACAATAATTCAGTTGAATAGAGATGAATACATGGGGGGGGGTTATGAAATATTTGGAAAATAAACACCTAAATTTTCATGAGTAAATAATAATTCAGTATTTGTGTGAGCTTTCGATGTTAAAGCTTCCCTTGAATTCTCTGGGTCCTTAGAAACAGCTATCAGAACTAACTCCCAGTGCTTCACTTAATATTTTGTGTGCTGGGGATTCTAGAACTACTTAAGAAACAGTCAAATTTTCTATTTTTTCTGCCAACATATAATAAAATCTCTGTTCCAGTGAATGACTGGGAAATCGTGTTATTAACACTGTTGACATAGCTTTATTTTACCTTTTTTACTACCGGCTAGGCTTTCATTTTATACACCATGGGTGTCAAACTCATTTTCACCAGGTGCCACATCAGTCTCATGATTGCCTTCAAGGGGCCGAAATAATTTTAGGACTGTATAAATGTAACTACTCCTTAACTGTTAAGGAGTTGAAATTACATTCGGCCCTTTGAAGGCAACTGCAAGGCTGATGTGGCCCTCGGTGAAAGTGAGTTTGACACCCCTGCTCCACACTCTGCATAAATCACAACTTAAACTGAACTCTTGTTTGTTTAATTTTCTGTTTCCTTCTAACTTAATTCTTGTCTGTGAACTTCAACCCAGTTCCCCAGTGGCTCACAAAACCCTCATTTGGGATTAAGTAATAGTTTACATAACCTCTCTCATTTATTAACCCATATTGACATTCTCATTCTGTGTACCAGCCTTATTTAAGACTTTCTTAAGTACCTTATCAGCTGCTGGTTTGGGTGCAACTAACAATACCTATTTAATCAAGAAACTTCATGTTTCCAAAGAATCATTCAGCCTATCTCAACTTTCTTCATGTATAATTTGAGGGCACCCCAATGGTTTCAGAGTAAAATCCATACTCTTTAGTATAATATTCAAGGAGTTTCTTACCTTGGCCCTGACTGTTTTGTGGTCCTCCTCACACCTAGTGGTATGCTGGTAAATGTTTAACTCTGGGGGAGAGAGGAAGCAGAAGCCCCTGATTTGTAGTGTTTGCAAATTTCCATGGTAGAAATACCCTAACAAGCCAATTTCAAGGTAAAGTCACTGAACAAGAAATAGAAAGAAATGTTCACAATCAGCTCTATAATCTGGCACAAGATAGCTCAACCACACCACTGCCACCCTCCCCTACCCTCAGCCTACCATTCTTTGATTTCTGTTTGGAGGGGAACATTTAAGTTCAACAAATTTCTGTTATACAATACAATGTTATCAACTATGGTCACTATGTTATACATTATTTTTTCAATATATTTTATTGATTATGCTATTACCGTTGTCTCATTATCCCCCTTTATTCCCCTCTGCCCTGCACCCACCTCCCACCCATTCTACCCCCTTAGTTCATGTCCATGGGGTGTACATATAAGTTCTTTGGCTTCTCCATTTCCTATACTATTCTTAACCTCCCCCTATTTTGTATCTACCAGTTATGCTTGTTATTCCCTGTACCTTTTTCCTCATTCTTCCCCCACCCCATTGATAACCCTCCATGTGATCTCCATTTCTGTGAATCTGTTCCTGTTATAGTTGTTTGCTTAGTTTGTTTTTGTATTGCTTTTTTTAGGTTCGCTTGACGATAGTTGTTTGTTGTCATTTTACTGTTCATAGTTTTGATCATCTTTTTTCTTAGATAAGTTCCTTTTACATCTCATATAATAAGTACTTGGTGATGATGAACTCCTTGAACTTGACCTTATCTGGGAAGTATTTATCTGCCCTTCCATTCTAAATGATAGCTTTGCTGGGTAGAGTAATCCTGGATGTAGGTCCTTGCCTTTCATGACTTAGAATACTTTTTTTTTAATTACTTTATCGTTGTTCATTTACAGTTGTCTGCATTTTCCCCCCCATCACTCCCCCCCACCCCAGCCAATCCCACCTCCCTCTCTTGCTCCCACCTTCCCCCTTGGTTATGTCCATGTGTCCTTTATAGTGTTTCCTGGAAACCCTGCCCTGAACTGTTCCCTCCCTTTCTAGTCCCATCTTACCTGGAAGGTTTCTTTTGAGAAATCAGCTGATAGTTTTATGAGAACTCCTTTGGAGGTAACTGCCTCATTTTCTCTTGCTGCTTTTAAGATTCTCTCCTCCTCTTTAATCTTGGGTAATGTAATTATGATGTGCCTTGGTGTGTGCTCCCTTGCGTCCAACTTCTTTGGGACTCTGAGCTTCTTGCACTTCCTGGAAGTCTATTTCCTTTTCCAGATTGGGGAAGTTTTTCTACATTATGTTTTTAAATAAGTTTTCAATTTCTTTCTCTTCCTCTTCTCCTTCTGGCACCCATATGATTCAGATGTTGGAACATTTACAGTTGTCCATGAGGTTCCTAAGCTTCTCCTCATTTTTTTGAATTCTAGTCTCTTCATTCTGTTTTGGTTGAATGTTTCTTTATTCCTTCTGGTCCAAATCATTGATTTGAATTTTGGTTTCCTTCCCTTCACTGTTGGTTCCCTATATATTTTCCTTTATTTCACTTTGCAGAGCCTTCACTTTTTCCTCTGTTTTGTGACCATACTCAAACATTTCTGTGAGCATCCTGATTACCAATGTTTTGAACTTTGCATCAGAAAGTTTGGCTATCTCTTCATCACTTAATTGTATTTTTTCTGGAGCTTTGACCTGTTCTTTTATTTGGGCCATTTTTTTGGTCTTGGTGCACTTGTTCCGTAGTAAGGGGCGTAGCCTTAGGTATTCACCAGGGTGGGGCAACCCACTCTGCTATGTTGTGATGTTGTCTGTTGGGGAGGGGTTCGAGAGGGAACAATGCCACTTGCTCAGCTCTCAGCTAGCTTTCAGTAATTTCCTCCACTACCCACAAGCAAATTGGGCCATTCTGGTGCTAATTCCCAGGTAGGTGAGTTTGTGTACATCCTCGGTCCCTGTGGGTCTTTCTAACGAACTCTCCTGTGAGGCTGGGAGTTTTTCCTGCCACACGGTTTTTTCAGTCAGAGGTTTTGAAGCTTTTATTACTCCATGCTGTAACCCTGGGTTGTGCGATCTGTCTCATTCCCCAGTTGTTTCTCCCAGTTTATCCAAATGCAAATGTGGGACCACCCAGTCCTCCAGTCACCACTCTGCTGCAAATCATCTCTACCCTGGCTGCCCATCTCTGCCCATTCTACCAGTCTGCATGAAAGTTTCTTCTTTAACTCCTTGGTTGTCAGACTTCCACACAGTTCGATTTTCTGGCAGTTCTGGGTTTTTGTTTTTAAATTTGTTGTTGTCCTTATTTTGGTTGTGCAAGAA
This sequence comes from Macrotus californicus, assembly GCA_007922815.1. Taxonomy (NCBI): domain Eukaryota; kingdom Metazoa; phylum Chordata; class Mammalia; order Chiroptera; family Phyllostomidae; genus Macrotus; species Macrotus californicus. The sequence goes on along the minus strand of VMDR010023705.1, from coordinate 8,969 downwards.
GACACAGTGTATCTACTTACTCCTCCATCTTGACAGGAAGTCCCTACCATATTATATCTTCAGACCTTACTCATCTTTTAACTGAAAGTTTATATCTTTTATCAACCTCTCCTTCAACCCCACACCCTAGCCCCTGGCAACCACTTTTCTGCTCTCAGTTTCTATGAATTTGACTTTTTAAAGAGTATACTCATAAGTGATACCATGCAATATTTGCCTTTCAACATCTGGCTTATTTCATTTAGCACAATAGGTTAATTCATATTATCTCAAATGACAAGATTTCCTTCATTTTTAATGCTAAATAATATTCTATCATGTACCATGTGTGTGTATATATATACGTGTGTGTTGTGAGATATATATATATAGTGATCTGCTTTATCCGTACATCTGTTGATGGGCACTTAGATTATTTCCATACCTTGGCTATTGTGAATAGTGCTGCAGTGAACATGACATCTCTTTGAGATAATGGTTTTGATTTCTTTGAATGGGAAGTTGAATTGCTGTGTCATAGGGTAGCTCTATTTTTAATTTCTTGAGGAACATTCATACTGTTTTCCATAGTGGCTATACCATTTTACATTCCCATCAATAGTGTACCAGGGCTCCTTTTCTCTATATCCTCTTCAACATTTTTTAACTCTTACCGTTTTTTACAATAGCCATCCTAACAGATGTTAGGTAATATTGTGGTTTTACTTTGCATTCCCTAATGAATATTGATATTAAGCACCTTTTTATATGCCTGTTGACCATTTGTATGTCTTCTTTGGAAAAAATATCTATTTAGGTCCTTTGCCCATTTTTAATTGGGTTATTTGCTATTGAATTGTATGAATTCCTTATATATTCTGTATATGTGTCAATATATCACTCTTGTAGTTCCCAGAATCCATAAGTCTCCCTCACAACCCTGCCTTAGCACATATTACTTTATCTGCCTCAAATTCCTTTTGACAATTATTTTGTCTGGTTAACACTTTCTCTCACAGCTGACATACAATATTATATTAGTTTCAGGTATAAAGATGCATGATTAGACATTTATGTAGCTTATTCACCCCATTGATGTGCCCTCAAATTATGTATGAAGAAGGTTGAGATCACCCCAATAAATCTGGTACCCATCTGACACCATATAAAAGGGTGGGAGAAAGTAGGTCTGTAGTTGTGAGTATACAAAACACAGAGTTAATAAAGCTATTGTAATATTCATAACATGTATGTCTCTTTTGTTTTGAAGGAACAAGTGTAAACCTCTTTTTGCCCACTCCTGTATGGTTAATACAGTATTACTGACTATATTCCATATGTTGTACTAAACATCCCCACAGCTATTCTGTAACTACCAATTTGTACTTCTTAATTCCTTCACCTTTATTATCCATCCCTCCCAACCTCTCTACCATCTGGCAACCATCAAAATGTTCTCTGTAACTATGCATCTTGTCTCTTTGTTCATATATTTTGTTTTTTAGATTCCACATGTAAGTGAAATCATTCAGCATTTGTCTTTTTCTGTCATACTTACTTCATTCAGCCCAGTGCCTTTTAGATTCATCCATGTTATTGCATATGGCAAGATTTCATCCTTTTTTATGGCTGAATCATATTCTATTGTATATGTGTACCACTTCTTTATCCATTTAACTATTGGTGAAGACTTTCATTGCTTCCATACCTTGGCTATTGAAAATAATGCTGGAATAAATATATGTATGTATATGTTCTTTGATTTAGTGTTTTGAGTTTCTTTGGATAAATACCACAAAGTGAAATTACTGGGTCCTTCTTTGTCTCTTGTTTTGGCCTTGGTTTTAAAGTCTTTTTTGTTTGGTATAAGTATTGCTACCCAATCTTTGTTTTGTTTCAATTTTTGTGAAATATCTTGTTCCATCCCTTTACTTTCATTCTGTGTCTGTCTTTCAATCTGAAGTGAGTTTCTTGCAGGCAACATATATAAATATCTTCTTTGCTATCCATCAGCCACCATATGTCTTTTGATTGAAGCATTTAAACTGTTTGCATTTAAATAATCATTGGTGGATATATATTTATTACCATTTTATTATTCATATTTGGAACTTTTTTCTTTCTTTTTCTTAAAGAAGAAGGTTTAACTTTTCTTATAATACAGGTTTGTTGGTGATAAACTCCTTTAACTTTTTCTTGAAAAGAAAGCTCTTTAGCTGTCCTTCAATTCTAATTTATAGCTTCACTGGGTAGAGCAATCTTGGTTGTAGGTTGTTGCTTTTCATAACTTTGAACATTTTATGCAAATCCTAGCTGACCTTCAAAGTTTCTGTTGAGAAATCAGCTGACAGTCTTATGGGAGTTCCCTTATAGGTAACTAACTGTTTTCCTCTTGCAGCTTTTAAGATTCTCTCTTTGTCTTTATCGCTGGTGTTTTAATTATGATGTGTCTTGGTGTGGGCCTTTGTGGGTTCATCTTGTTTGAGACTCTCTGCAATTCCTGGTCTTGTATGTCTATTTACTTCACCAGGTTAGGAAAGTTTTCTGTTATTATTTTTTACATTGGTTTTCAATTTTTTGCTCTCTTTCTCTCTCTCTTCTGGCACCCCCATGATGCGAATGTTGGTATACTTGAAGTTGTCCCAGAACTTCTTTACACTATCTTCATTTTTTACATTCTTTTTTCTTTTTGTTTTTCTGATTGGGTGTTTCCTGCTACTTATCTTCCCAATATATGATTTGATCCTCTGTTTCATCTTCTCCATAGTTGATTCCCTGTAATGTATTCATTTCAGTTTGTATATTTTTCATTTCTGACTGGTTATTTTTAATGTTTTCTATCTCTGTTTTTATGTTTCCTGTCTCTTCATTGAAGTTTTCACTAAGTTCATCTATTCTTCCGCTATGTTCATTCAGCATCCTCACAATTGGTGTTTTGAACTCTGTACCTGGTAGATTGCTTATCTCCATTTTGTTTCCTTCTTGTTCTGGAGTTTTGTTGTTTTTTCATTTGAGGCATGTTTTTTTCTAATCTCTTCATTAGCTGCCTCCTTGTTGTTTCTAAGTATTAGGTAGAGCTGCTACATCTCCCACTGTTGGTACAGTGAACTTACGTAGAAGGTATCCTGTGTGACCCAGTTGTGCAATCTCTCTTGTCAATGAGCTGGGTGCTCCTGGTGGAACGCCTTCCCTCGCCCCCCCCCCCCGTGTGGGCTCTCTGCATCCTTCCATTGTAGTTTATCCTTGAATGCTATTGGCACATCATTAGGAGGGATTTACCCCCAGGTCAATGGACTAGAAGGGCTGTGACAATCACTGAGGATCTGCTGTGCAGGGGCCAACCTCTTAGAACCTAACTCACTTCAGTAGGGCTCAGGTATTTGCCAAGTCCACCCTTTGAGTGTGTACCTTGTGGAAATGGTTGGGTGGTGCTTCCACATGGTCTGAAGCAGTCCACCAGGTGCAGTGGCCCTGAGGCCACCCAGGAGGTGCAGAACAAGATTAGTCTCTGCCTGTGTTCTGCACAGGGCCATGTGGCATGAGCTACAGAATGATCTGCAGATGGTTCTTAATTGTGCTGGAAAAGGCACTTGGAAGTTCCCAGAAAAGGCCAACCTGGAAACCAAGGTCAGCCACCACTAGTGCCAGGCTAGGGGCCACTTAGCAAGAGGTATGGGGCATGCCAAGGGCAGTTGTTGCTTGTGTGAGACATTTTGGAAAAGTCAGAAGAATGAGCCAAGATAGGTTATTTGTATGGAAAAGCCACTGGAAAAGACTTAGGTGGACCCAAAAGTTAGTTGGGGTGGGGTCTCAGGAAGTCACCGGGGTGGGGCAATCAGGGTGAGTTAGGTTTTTGGAGACTCAGATATGATACCTGCCTACCATCTCTGTCGGGGGAGAGCTCATCAAGGAACAATGGCCTCTGCCAGCACTTTTGTCTGGGAGAAAGCTGACCCCACAGCTTTCACCTTGATGCCAGACAATTCATTTCCTCCCTATATGTCCAAGTTGCCTTCCGAGCTGTTGCTGCAGCAGTGGACCTCAAAGCAAGTTCCTGCATAGCCCCTTTAAGAGGAATGCCTGGGACTCCAGAAGAACCTCCATCTCATTCTGTCACAACCTCTGCTGGTTTTCAGGGCCAGAAGTTACGGGGACTTCTCTTCCTGGCATTGAAATCCTGGGCTGGGATTCTTGTATGGGGCTGGGACCCCTCACTCCTATTGGGTACCTCTTCAGTTGAGATATTCCTCCCAATTATTAACCACCACATCTGGGTGTGGGTCCCAGTCCTTTCAGCATCTATACCCCTTCTACCAGTCTCAGTCAGGCTTCTTTATATCATTAGTTATAAGACTTCTGTACTGCTAGATTTGAGGCAGTTCTGAATGATGGTTATTCTGTAATTTAGTTGTAATTTTAACATGGTTGTGGGAGGTTCTGAGAACCATGTTTTCCTACACTGCCTTCTTGACCAGAAGCCCTCTCCCTAGTCTGTTCAACTCTACTCAGGCATTTTCTTCCCCAGGAAATCTTTACCTTTTCCCTCATGCCCCATTCTGGATAACCTGCCTTTCCTGAGTACTTTGTTAGCACTCCTTGATTATTTCTACCATATCTCTTTCCACACTGTGGTAATATATTCACTGGTTTCCTCATTAACCCCTTGAAGATATGGACTATAGCTTTTATCTCTAGTCCCAGTACCTACCACAGTAGCTTGAACAAAATATGTATGTATCAAATGAGTAAATAATAATGATGAAGAGTTCAAATAATGTAATAAAATGCCGATTAGTAAAAATAATTGTATTTTTAGATAAAAATTTTTCAGTCTCCTCCAAATCTCTAAAAACTAATCAATGGGGAGTCTCCAAAAGTTAAATTACCACTGAAAAAATTATAGAAAGTTCCACCCACCATTACTTACTCCCCCTTTACACACACACACACACACACACACACACAAACCCTCTTCCACCCACCAGTTTGGGATGAAGATGGATCAAAGAACAAGGAGGAGAAAAATTAAAGGAAAAGAAAAGATGAAGATAAGGTGAGTAAATAGATAGGAATTCTAGAGCTTTGAATTCAAACAGGGAAAAACACAATTAAAAGCCATTAAAAGAAAAAGACAGGAGTGTCCTCTCTGCTCCTTAAGGTTTTCTTGAGCCTGTCAACAGAGATTCCCCTTTGAGAGGGTGGTACTGTCTCTATACAGAACTTCAGGCAACACCTACTGGTGGACATTGCTCAAGCAAGGTATCAGCACTCAAGCAATGATACCAGGAGAAATGAAACACCCCCCTCCACGAACTTTGCATTTAGAATCCACAGATTTTCACCATTTATCACTAATCTGTGGTTTCAAGTTGAAAGTAATGATTGGGTTAAGGAAAAGAAGTTCGTTGAGAACAATAGTCTTTTTCAATCCTTACTTACTTAAGGATCCTACCCTTACTGTAGCTACAGAATTAGACTCTACAATGACACCACTTCAGAAGCACCAAGTACATGCTTGGTACAGACAGAAACATTCCTGAGTGTGGCCTTGATGTAGATGAGGTAAGATTATAAGAGAGTTTGGAAAGGTCCTCAGAGACCTTGGCCAGTGAGAAGAGTGGCCCACAGATTGAAGTTCCTGATAAACAGTTCTGGTCAGGACCAAGGGGAGAAGATGAGTAAAGAGTTTCACTGCACAATGGTAACATGTAAGGGAAGGATAAGAGGTGATGACAGTGATGGAATACAGTCCTGGATTTAAACAATATGTTGGGGCACGGTTGAAGGACTCAGGTTTCATCCATCTTTCACCTCTCCTGGCCCTCCACTAAGACATTCATCAGCCTGTTTCTATTAGGTGTGACACACTGTTAGACACGTAGACAGACATGGTTCTTATCTCCTTCAGGAAGAACTACTTCTGTGTTACTGGTTAGTGCGTAGTAATCAGTGTTCTGTCTTCTGAGTTATCTATTATACCCCTTTGAGCAAGTACATTAAAATTTGTTTTCTCTTTACTAAATAGAGAAAAGCAGAAAACCCCTCAATATTAAGCATTAAAATCAACCTCACTTGGAATAACTTTATTGATGAATCACTCTGTCACTTTTGGCTTTGATTGAAGTGCAAGATGAAGGCTGCTAACAGAAACCACCTGGACTTGGTCTGTTTTAGATCTGATTCACCTTATGAAATGATGACAAAGAAGCAAAAGTTTTAACACTTAGAATTCCAAAGCCACTATCATTGTAGAATTCTGAGTTTTTTGAATCGTGAGGATACCTTGAGAGGAGATATATGATTTATTTCATTTATATATAAATGCATTTGTACACATATGTGTATAAACCCATACAGATATGTACATGCACTATATTCTACTTCAAGTATTTCTCTTTCTCTCTTCAATAATTCAACTTCTGTCAAAATGTGGCTCAACTTTGGCCTCTGCCATGATCCTTCTCCAGCTCTTGAAGCCCACACTGATCTCACCCTTTTTCTCATCTTATAGCATTTATTATCCATACCATTGTTTTCAGAACTTATCTGTCAACTACATTTTCTGTACTTAGCGTTATTAATTAGCTGTTTTGTGTATCTGTCTCTTGTCTCCCTATGTGCATGGTGCTATCAAGCAACACTGAAGGACCAGGTTGGACTATAGGTAGGAGCATTTGCTAGGATTGGCAAACTGGTCTGTTTTTGTACATCCAGTAAGTTAAAAACGGCTTTTAAATTTTTTAAGTATTAGAAAATAACACAAACAAATCAATATATATTACAGAAACCCTGTAATACTCAAAGCCTAACATATTTTCTATCCCTTTATAATAGAAAATTCCAATCCCTGCTTTACAGAATAATGGAAATTAATACTGGACAGATAACAGGTTCAACCTTACTAGCTGAAAGTAATTCTATTAGGTATGAGTATTTCCATTTTACAGATGAAGAACCCAGGCTTGTTAATCTAAATAATTAGAATTTTGGACTCACTCTATAGGCATGAGGACTCACTAGACCAACAAACAACAGTAATAATAGTAACTAAGTTGTACAAGGGCAGGGACTTAGGTCTTTTCGTTTGCTGGTATATCCTCCCAACACCCAGCCAATGCCTGTCACATGGTATGGTTTTCATTAGTATTGTAGGGCTACCATAATAAATTACCTCAAATTTTGTAGCTTAAAACTACAGAAATTTATTCTCACACAGTCTGGAGGCTAGAGTTTAAAATTAAGGGATCAGCCAAAATCGTGCTCCCTTTGAAGGCTCTAGGGAAGAAGCCTTCCTTACTCCTTACAGTTAGGGTGCTCCCAGGTGTTCCTTACATCGTAGCAACTGAACTGCAATCTCTGCCTTTATCTTTTCATGGTCTTCTTCCCTACGTGTGTCTATGTGTCCTCTCTTCTTCTTGTAAAGACAATAGTTATTGGACTTAGGGCTCACACTAAATCTGGGATGATTTTACTCAAGATCCTTAATGAATTACATATCAAAGAGCCTATTTCCAAATAAGATTATATTTTGAGGTTTTGAGTGAACATCAATTTTAGGTGTGGACACTATTCAACCTACTACTACAAGTCTCAATAAATATTATTTAAATTTTATTTTTCAAATACAGTTTACATTTAATATTATTTTGTGTTACTTTCAGGAGCAGTCAAATGTTTTTAAATGACTAAAGGAATGAAGAAAGTGACCCTTTAATGTATTGCTGGTACTGGATTCATTTCGTTTAAACCTCAAAACAATTCTATTAGATAGGTGATTGTTTTTTCCATTTTACAAGTGAAGAGCTGAGGCTCAGAGATCTAAGTGTCCTCTTTAAGTGTGCACAGCTAGTAAGGGCCACCTGAGCCCAGGCTCTTCTCCATGAGGCCTACATGAGTGAAAAGGTATTTGGGGAACATCACACTAAATATTTATAGAGGTGAAATTGAGGAAGGAGGTTCTGGGATCCAAGGAATCAGATCATAGAAGGCAAAGTATGAGATTTCTTTAATTTCATGAAAAATTTGTAAGTATTAATAGGTGGATATAAACAAAAAATGAAAAGGAAGATTCACAGATGGCTGAGACCTCAAACTTAGGGAGAGGGTAGCTATTGATGCCATATAGAAATAGCAAGTTAGAAGACGGAGTCAGTTCAGAAGGAAGAATGATGAATGTGAATATCATAATGGCGTATTTAAACTTGGCCTGAAGGCATTTGTGGAGACAAAGCTGGTCCTCAGAGGAGAGCATGCCTTCAGATGTGTGAAGTTAGGTCATCACCACGAGGCAGCATCCACATCTCGTGAATCAGCAGTGTGGAACCAGCAGCTGGCTGGCTAGATGCCTGGTTGTGCTACATTTATGGCCATCTGAGGATGAACACACAGCCCAAGAGGCTGCCCTTTTTTTCTTCTTAGACACAAATCAACCCTTCTTTAACTGCCCCCCTACTTTTCTCCCCTGCGAGAATTGCAATTGAGGTCTCAGGTTATCATAAACCCCCATGGCTATTGAAGCTGTGAGGTGGGAACACTTTATCAAGGGGAATTTGTGGCAACAGAAATATTGAGGAAGCATCATTCTCTTAAACTGCACACTGAGTACATCATCAGGCTGAGTCCTCTTCATAACACAAAACATTTGTAATCAGATTCTTAGGGTTTGACCACACTACCCTAACAGTCTGGCCAAGAGAGCTGACTCGTTTTCATTTTTACAAAGAATTGGGCTTCCATATTGACATCTTAGACATTTGAGTACTAACTGAGAGAAATTAAAGTATGTTTGAAAGAAAGCACATGATACTGAAGTTCAAAGCTCTATGCCTTTGTCTGTGGTCAGTTCAGGACCACCCCTCTCCCAGTCCCACTTAATAAAGAGAAGAGAGTAGGTGAATGAATTTTAGGAAATTTTGCCAAGCAAAATTCCTGAAATTAGAGTTGTTAGCCAACTATAGAAAAGCCCTGGGCAAAGAGGAACTTTTTATTTT
>VMDR010023704.1:0-15439 GCA_007922815.1 Macrotus californicus | reverse complement strand
AATCTAAAAAAATTGAAGATTATAGGTCACAAATCTAAAATAACTTAAATCTATGTGTTTTTTACTATCTAAGCAGGAAAAGAAATTATGAGAACAGGGAATAGAACAGTGGAATCTTTATTTAATTAAAAATATTCAAAATTCATCCTGGCTGGTGTGGCTTAGTGGATTGAGTGCCGGCCTGTGAACCAAAGGGTCGCTGGTTTGATATCCAGCCATGACACATGCCTGGGTTGGGGTGCCAAGTCCCCAATGGGGGGTATGCGAGAGGCAACCACACACTGATGTGTCTCTCCCTTTCTTTATCTCTTCCTCCCCCTCTCTCTAAAAATTAAAAAAAAACTTAAAAAAATTCAAAATTCAAATATTTTGAAGGCAAAAATACTTGTTTGGTATAGGGCAAACCATGTCAAAATGCTGACAGCACCTACCACGATGGTTAGGAGTATGGGATTTGGATTCTGGTGGGACCTGCTTTCAGTACTAGCTGCAATACTCACCAGCTGTGCAGAGTTGCCTAAGCCCTCTGGGCCTCAGTTTTAACATCTGTACCATGAGGGAGACAGTATCAATTTCATGGGGTTGTTGCCATATCAGGGGTTCCATCTGACAGTCCACCAGTAAAGAGCAAGGAGAACCTTTGGACATCCTGGGCAACCAATGCTTCTTCTCTCTTTTCAGAGTTTTCTAGGCTAAGTTTTCCTTTCTTATAATTTGGCTTAAAGAACTGTCCCAAACAAAAGGGATAGAGGGTCATTACTCAGGGATCTTCAAAAAGAAAGACCAGAAATCCATGCATGAGGTAATTTCTTCAACTCAAAGTTACCTGTCATGTAGAACATATGAGGTCTGTCTAGAGCAAACCCAGCCATTGTTAGTATAAGGAGAATGGTTTGCACAACATCGATGTAACCTGGCAGCCAAGGAGAGTGGACTGGAATGCGCATGTGTGAACAATGAGGACTTCACTGTACTAGTCAGTGGGGGCTGTAGACGCTGTGGAGTGAGCATGTGTGCTGTGTGGCCCTCAAATTCCAAACGACTGAACAAGTTAGCAACGAATCTGCATCAGATTTTGCGTTAAGCTTGAACATTCCTCTGCGAAAACTATTCAGATGATTCAGAAGGCCGCAGCTATGGGCAACTGGTGACTGGCAGCTTCATCACAATAATGTGCCCAATCATGTATCACATTTTTTTGTAAAGAAACATCAAATCCCCCAGGTGACTCAGCCCCTCTACAGCCCATATTTTGTGTCCTGAGATTTCTGCCTTTTCCCAAAACTAAAATCATCTTTGAAAGGGAAGAGATTTCAGACCATCAATGAGATTCAGGAAAATACGACAGGGCAGCTGATGGCAATGGGAGAACTGTGTGAGGTTCCAAGGTGCCTACTTTGAAGGGGACTGAGACATCATTGTCCTGTGTACAATGTTCCTTGTATTTTGTACCTTCTTCAATAAATGTCCATTTTTCATATTATATGGCTGGATACCTTCTGGACTGACCTTGTATTCTTGCTTTTTCTTTCTTGGCCTTCACAAGAATAATTAATATTTTGCATTTGTCTACTAGGACAGAACAAAATAAAAATGCTTTCAACTCTTCCTTATTCAATCTAGATTTGCAGACTTGCCAAGGCTCATAAAGCACATGTTTAAATTCTTATTCTCACCCCACCTCTGTCCCCTACCTAGTTTAACTCTACCTCTATGACCTCTTTCTTCCTTCAAGGATGAAATAAACATCACTCAGAAGATGGCATCTGGATGGTTCTGGTGGCTAAGTCAGCCCAGCCTGGCTTAGTGCAGACACACCTATATAGGTGAGCAATGATTTATGTCAGGAAAGGGGAGGCGTGTGTGTCTCTAACCTCATGTGATCTTCACAACAATCTTGTACTACAGTTATCATTTTACCTACTTTATAGATGAAGGATCTATGGCAAATTGAGATGGAGTAGCTTTCCCAAAGTCCCACATCTATCTGAGTTTAGAACACCTTGTAGCTTGAGTTCATCTTGAAGAGGATAAGTCACATTATGCTGTTTGTAGGCTTGAAACTTTCCAATGGTTTTATATCACACAGTAAAATCCAGACTCCTTCCCACAGCTTGCAAGACCTCTGACTTCTCCAAGCACACCAGGCACTGGCAATCAGAAATGCTGACATAAATTTGCTATTAGAAGCAAATCTGGGTAATATTATATCAGGTAATAAAATATGATGTTTGGCATAATTTCTTCTGCAGGGCAGAAAATTAATTGTCTCTACTTTCTTGCAAGGGGCCAGAATCATTTGCTTTGCTAGCAGTTTCATACAACATAACTTTTATCCCTATAGTGGGACAATATCCATCTCTAGAAAGAATACCAAGAGTATTACTTCTAAGGAATCAGCTAATCACAAAGCATCCACTGGACGAAGCCCAGCACCTCACCCAGAGGATCTTCAGTAATTTTGTTTGCAAATTTCCAAGTTGCGCACAATTTTTCCTAACAATAAATTTGCTGTAATTTGATTTTCCGTGAAATTAAGAGAAGATTAGTGTCAGGTCCTGCTTTTCTGCCCAGAAGTAAGTCCATGTGAAACCGGAAAAGCCGCATTCATGCTGCCTGTCACCTACCACACCCAATAAGCAGAGACAGGGACTGAATCTTTATGGACACTTTATTCAGATGGCCGGTGATCTGAGAAGATGGCGGGTTATGTGCCCTAACATTCCTTTCAAGCCAGCCTCTTTATAAGGAGGAACAAGTGTAGGTAAGAGATTTCAAACTCAGGAAAGAGGGCAATCAGATAAAAGCTGCAGTCCAGCTATTTTCCTAACACCCTTTCATCTGCTGAGTGGTGATTTCCTATCTGCGTCCTGTGTCCTGAGTGATTTTCTTTATCTCTGTCCTGGGCAGAGGAATGTCTCTCCCTGGAACACAATGGCTCAGATACCATCTTGATTGCCTGTGGTCCCTCTGAAGCACAAAGGTCGAATTGCTTGTGGTCTCTGGGAGTCAGGAGGGCGGCGTGCCTTCAGTTCTTGGACCAACAGCTTTTTACATGCATCAACTACTAGGCTGATTAACTATTACCTAAAACTAAAATTTTCCAAATCTTCAGTTCCCCCATCACATGGGTTGGAAGTAGTTCAGGGTAGAAAGAGAAGGTTGGATTCTGCTGATTCGTACAGAGATGGCATTTTCCAAGTTCACTGCTCTGGAAAATGCCTACTGCATGACAGGCCTTCAGTAAACTTTTGTCAAGCATATGAATGAAAGAGCACAGGGCAGAGGACACAGCTGAGTTTGAATCCAAGATCTTGAAAGGGTCAGGCCAGTTCCCAGCCCTCCAGACCACTCATGACCCAGGCAGGCCAGGTTTCCGACCCACTGGACTGCTCATGACTCAGTCATCCCGACTCATTAGGTAGCCCGAGACTTAATTGAAACTCTCTCCCACCTTGCACAATAGACGTCTGATGCCAGTCATAATGGCCAGTGGTCAGACTGACCTTCCTGTACCTGGGAACAGCCTGGCCCTTGACCTAACCCATTGTCCTGACTCACATCCTGAAACCCTGAGGCGATAGCCCAGAAGAACAAGAGATTAACCCCTCCCTCATTCCCCCACAAACTCCGCGGTTTTTCTTTAAAAAAAAACACCATTCTTGTGTTCGCCTATAAGTGTGGCATCAAATAAAGTTACTTGGATCAGATCATCCAGCTCCTCCTGCCTCTATCTCTCTCGCATTTCTAACCGGTCTGTTATTTACCATCTTGGTAACCTTGGTCAACTTGACTGTGAGTCTCAGTTTCCCACACAAGACGGAGATAATGACACCTACCAGGCAGGGTTTCTGTGCAGATTCAAAGTGGTGTTTATGAAGTACCACACAGGTATCTAGCATGGTATAGGCCTTCCTTATACAATAGTTATTGGCTTACTCTTGGGTGATCACTCACTTTTCCCATATAGACAACCAAATATCTCCTCCAAAAATATGGTGGGTAAGTTCAACTATAAATTCCTCCCTGTTGTTTTCCTAGTAATAAAAATAATAACCAAAAATGGCAAATTCCTGACCACAACAGAGATCAATTTTAAAAACATGTTAGTATGGAGAATGTTAAAGGAGATCTCACCGGTCTCAACAACTGCCAACCCACAGCCAGTTCTTACCCATCCATTCTCCCCTTCAACATCATTTTGAAGCAAATCCTGGGAGAAGAAAGCTTTTGTCTATTCTCAGGTTCAGTGACTGGAGGCCTGTAAATTAAACTGACAAAAGACAGAGTAAAAGGCAAAAAGGCATATAAATGCATTAATTTTTAATTTTACGTGCGCTGAGATACCACAGAAGGAAGTAAATACACAGAGGAGCGGTGAAATCTGAGAGCTTACACACCATCTTAATAGGAGGGAAAGGGAGATGGGGAAGCAGAGGCGCACTTCGGGGAGAACAAATGACTTGCGAGGTGGGAAGAATAGGTGCCTATGGAAACACAAACGCTCTTTTGGGAAAATGAAGGGCTCTTAGGAGAATAGATGGGAGACAGTAGCTTGTGACAATGCCTATTTGGGTGGGAAGCTGACTGCTCTTCTCTCAAAAGAGACTGTTAAAGCTTCTCCAGGGGTGAGGTTTATGATCATTGAGTTATTTGGGAGGCACTGCTTTTCAGGCAGAAAAGGGATTTGAGGAACTCAAATACCTTCAGTTGAAAATAATTCTTATGCCCAAGTAACATATTTTGGGGTAGCATTTTCTGAATACCTTCACATCATGTCACTTCAGCCATGGATGAAATCAGGTGTTTTTCAAAGGTAGCTCTGTATGTAAAAGAGACATTAGGAGGAAAAGAATTATCTAAAACAGAATTGGAGGGGAGGCACCCTCAGGAAACGCACTTTGATGTTAGGCAATGCAATCTGTGGTAGGTGATGGCATTCAGAACATGCTACCCCAAAATATGACAACTTGGCATATTAAATATTTTAAGCTGAAGTAGGTGGAGAAAACAGCAGAAGCAAGGTCTGTGTGACCTTCCCTTGCTTTCTCCCCAGAAACAGGTTTCAAGGCCCTCATGTGAGAGGTGCCCACTCGAAAGGAGCATCCTTACCTCCAGGACAGAGGGACGCAGAGAGCGATCTGAATGAACAGGCCTTGCTGAGCTTCCCCCTGTTTACCACACTTGCCCTACATCCTGTCCCTTTGCCTTCAGAATTTCTTTCTCTACCCTTTCAAATGTATGTAAATCTTTTTAATGGCTAAATAAGCTTTTGCCAGTCTCACAACTCAGGAATATTTCCTCAAGGACCTTGTAATCATCTCTTTGGAATATGATCAATAAAAAAAATAAAGCCCAACCTTCGGTGTCCCCAGAAGATCTGGGCCTAACATGTCACCTGAATGCAAAGTGCAAAGCCCACCTCACATATCCTTCGCCCACCTATGTGAAACAGTGAGATTTCGCTCCGTCTTTGCAGTCCCTTCAGTGGGCTGTCGGTGACGCACATCACATTCTGGTTTAATGCTTAATATTAAAATTGCTTTCTTTCTTTACTCCCTCTGTGGAGAGGCTTTCTGGGTTGAGAGATTTTGTTTTCAATTCTATTTTCTCAACAACTGCCTGAAACCCAAAGAACAGGATGAACTTGGGGTCCAAGAGAAAGGTTCGTAATATTCCAAAGGCCAGAGAAATGGAGAAAATTAGCTCAGACTTTGCCTGGAAAGTAAAAACAAAACAGGTAAGAACAGTGAGGAAAAATAGAGCATAGTAGTGAAAAGCACATATTTTAGTCTTTGATACCTTAGGTTCAGGATCCAGTTTTATCCCTTACCAGGTAGGCAAGTTACCTTCTCTGACTCTGTTCTCATCTGTAAAATAGGCATAAACAGCACCTCCTATAGACAGGTTTCATGAGGATAAGGTAGGGCAATCAGTGCACTTAGTACAAGCCTCCCCATGGGGTGAGCTAAAAAATTCTTAAATATTCATCGTGTGTAATCTTAGCTATAATAACTTCTGAACATTATTATAAAATTTGAATTATGTTTAAATTAGTACTGAACTCCCTTTAAAAACTAGCGCCTGTTGACCTGCAACACAGTGATGTGTGCGTGCGTGGTGTGAAGATGACCTGGTCCTGCATGAGTCACACTGAGCCATTGCAGACGCAGTAGGAGGGGCTTAGGGCAGGTGCGGAGGATTATGGACTGGGATTTCGTCAGAATCACTACTGAAGCTTTTTAAAACCTGATTGATTCCCCAGATGGGAGCAGGAGGAAAATATCCATGCGTTGTAAAACTTGCAAAGAAAAAAAAAAGCCAACTGGTAGATGACACAGGGCCCTGGTTTGTCACATGCTTACATAAGAAAGGAAAAAAGTCTTTTCCTTCTACCCTTCCTGTTTCTTGGCTGGAATCCCTATTATGAAAAACAGGTTAACAAGAGAAAAACAAACAAATTTATTAGCATGTATGTGCGGAAAAACTCAGCACTCAAATTGGTGGCTAGAATTTGAGCTTAAATACCTTCTTCGGCTAAACAAAGGAAGAATAACCTGGAGGAGATGAGTTAAGGGAAAGGGACCAGGAAGAGTACGTAAAGAAAGGCAAGCTTTGTTAGGCAGATTTAATATTTCTTATGCAGATTTCTCCATTAATAAGAGTCTGTTAGGATTTACAGTCGCCTTCCTGGTACAGGAAGGAGGGAAATACCTTACAAATAACAACGTTCTTTATAAATGTACATTTTCTTACAAAAGGGCAATCTCTGCTGTTTTTGTAACTCCTGTGTCTGCTGTTTCTCAAAATACTCTTTATGAGGCAATGTTTCAGGTGGCGTATTAGGGCTCCTACAGTCATAGTTTGGGGCGGCATATTCTGATCTCCTACACCTTCCTTTCCGTGACATCAGGAACACTTCAGTCGCGGACTCTGGTGTGGGGAGGATGCTCAGCCCTCGACCATCACTATGAGTTACATAGAAGGCTGACTGTGTGGGGCCTTCGGGAGTGTAGGCCTGCACGTGGCCTGAGACGTTCCAGTGCATTCTCAAGTAACACTGGCATTCTTAGTCACTTCTAAAATAAGTGAGTTTTTTTTTTCATGCAAAACAGACATTATTTCTTGGAGCTCTCTCCTAAGTGCTGCAAAGTCAGTATTGGAAAATGTTGACTGTGGAGCCATAGAAACCTCAGAGGGAAGTCAGGATGCCTGGTGAAAATGCTCAAAACATTTGTCAGAGCTCCCATGAGCTGACGAAAGAAACTTCGTGCTCTGGTGGGTTTCTTCGTGGTCGAGGAGCCTCGTTACAAAGCTGGCTTTGTAAAAAGGCTATGGCTCTGGGGCTGGGCCTGGCAGGCCCACTTCCAGGCCCAGAAGTGAGAGTCCCAAGCCTGACCCCAGCTGGAAAACTGCAATGTGCTAGAGGAAAAATCTGGGAGAGGAAAAAAGGCAACTCATTAAATTGCCTGCCTGCCACATAAAACACAGATAGTCTCAAAGATAGGGGGGAAGTGTAATTTCTCAGATTCAGAAATAGTCATTTCAAGTGTGTTCATCAGAAGGGATCTGCTTCCCAAGAATTCTGCAGGGAACATATGTGCACAGATGCCACACACATCTGTTCTGAATTGCATTAACATGGAGGGATGGGGGATTTTAAGGCCTCAAAAATTGCACCAGTAGATAAAAGAGCTATTCAAAGGGGAATTTTTAAATGACTTCGGTTGGAGCCCTGACTCTTGGGCTAAAAGGAGATCCAGTGCTCACTACACAGCTCAGTTTGTGTTGGACAATGAATCTGAATGGATTTCAACATGATGATCAAGAGATACATTTATTTTATGTCACTGGAGTCACAGACACAAAAATAGCCATTGTTTTAGCCACGTCTGATAGAACCAATTAAAGAAACCGTTTAAAGAAGCACTTGTAGAGCATAGGTCAGGGCCCTTCATAACACTGATTTCGAAAATATTTTGTAATTGATAGCAAAATTTACTAACTACAACTTAGAGTTATTATACTTAGGACATTTTTTTCCTGACAGAATATAAATATGCAAATCCCAATGAGTATGAAGAGGCTCCTTCTGTATTCTGAATAATACCTAACCACCACAGCCATCACAAAACCTACAAGTGATCATTCCTCTTGCCCATTTATCAGCCGCGCTGTCTGATGGGGGCACTAATGATGTGAGCCCACAGAACACCTAACTCTGTTAAAGGTACAAGTGTTCTGCCGCCTCCTTCAGAAGGCAGCACGAGGGCTCTCATTACAGTCAAGTAGTCACCAACAACGCTAAGAATGTTGGTGCTAGCCTTTAAGCTGCTGTTCGAGGGTATTACTATTATTATTATTATTATTAAAATCTTATACTCATCCTGCTTTCTTTTAATCATATTAATGTGCTTCTTTTCCTATAAGAAAGGAGATTTCTACTGGATTTTTCCATAAATCATCCCGTAGGTTTTACCCTTTCAAAACATTTTTGAGCTTCTGAGTGGTAACTTGTTCTCATGGCTCCTCTGTAAAGATTAGTGACTCTTCAAAGATGTGTACTGCTCATTCTATTCATTCAGAGCTGCATGACCCTTTCATTCATAAGTATTTTGGCCTTTACTATTTTATAGTGGTAGGCATTACTGTTTAATAATAAGTATTTGAAACTATTACTTTATATTAATGCATTTTAAATGCCAGGAAGATGGAAGACAGACTTGAGGAGTTACTAGACTAATATTCAGTGTCTGTATTATACTGATAGCCCTGAGGTCTGGAGTCATGTTCTTGACGTTTATAATTGCAATTGAGTTCTAGTGGATTATATCTGTTGACTTTGAGGACATTGCAGGTCGAGGGGAAAACCTGAACAAGGATTTGGAAGCAAAAATAGTCAAGGTCCATTAGAGGAACACAAATTGTCCATTTTGGCCAGACCATGCAGTAGATGTAGGGCAGTTACAATAAGAGATAAGGCTGAAAGGAGGTGCTCAGAGCTTCATTCAAAGGTAACGCCAGACTGAGTATCTATACATGATTCTGAGGGCAATTATGTGATTGTTTTAAAGCATGGACCTTGCGTGAGTCCAGCCAGGCTTTAGAAAGATGAATACAGCAGTGGCTTATAGAAGAGAATGGGAGAGTTAGGGGTGCGGGGAGGGAATTGGAGCCAGGACTGGGGTCAGGAGGCCTGGTTAGAGCCATTACAACATTTCTATTTGTGTGGCCCCAGGCCTCTCAAACCTGAGATGGCCAAGACTGAATTTTCATCTTTTCAGTAAGTATACTCTTCCCTTCATCTTCCCATCTCAATAAATAGCACCACCACCTATGCATCCCTCCAGTCAGATCTGGAGTCATGTTTTTCTTCTCCCTTTCTCCTGCCCCCACATTGACCCATCAGGAAGTCCTGATGGCACTGCCCCAAAAGGACATCCTTTATCCAACCGCTCCCCTTCATTGTTTCTGCCAAAGCCCAAGTCCAGAGCACCATGCACCTTCATCTGGACAGCTGCAACAGCCTCCTCACTGTCCCTCTGCTCATGTTCTCCAAATAGCACCCAGGGAGATCTGCTCAAAGTGTAAATCAGATCAGATCACCCTGCTGTTTAAAACTCTCCAATAGTTGTTTGTTGCATTTAGAAAAAATCCAACTTTTTATCTGAGCCTAAAAGGCCCTACATATTCTGCCCTCTGCTTTATCTTCAGAATTAATCTCCATCCTCTTTGCATGATGCTTCAGCCTTCTCTGTGTCACTTGCACGTTCCAGGCTCATTCGCACCTCAGAGCCCTTTCAGTTTCCAGGTGCCAGTAGCAGCTGGGTCTCATTCTTTCACTGGGAATTTTTACAGGGCAGGGATGATACTCCACTCATTTCATCCATACATAGTTATCAACAGCCATATATAAAGATTTTTGGTTTGTGGTTGCAGCAACTATTATAGAAATTGACTGTAATAAAGAGTTCATCTTGTGGAGAACCCCCAAGGAGAAGATTCTCCTAGCTGGTTTCCAACCTTTGACTCCCGGGGGTGACATTTTATTAACACAAACTGGAGTCTCAAAGGTGGTAGCAGGAAGGGAAGGGAGGGGCAGATTTCATCTCCGGAGGCCTGCCCTGAAGCTGCAGGGGCTCCTCCCACCCCCATCTCCACCACTGTTCCCATCCCTGGGGAGGGGGCTATAAGAGGACTACATGGTAATGGAAAAAAATACAATAAAAAATTAAAGCAACAACAGCAAAACACCGGCCCCTTTGCTGTACCTATTTCTCTATGGACCCTCTGATTCATGCAGATATGCAAAGATCCCATTACTTTAAATTATCATAAAAGAATATATGCCCTCAAACATGTAAGCATCTCTTCCCTTTTCCTACTGCTATATGCCTTCTCCCAATTACATCCCCAACTAAACCTACCCTTAATATTTTTGAATATGCACATTGAAAATATTTTCTATGCTTTATACATCAGTTTTAATAAAAATTATTCCACAACTTTGTGTCTTGAAACTTTTTTTTAAGCTCAGGGATTCTATGGAGTTGGACTCTGGAGTCCTAGGTTGAGGTAAGGATAGCTTATCCTGCTTCACAATGCCTTGGGTTTAGCTTATTACTGAGAAAGACTCTGACTTGATGCTGAAGACTGAAACCATCTACAGATCTTACACTCACATTTTAGAGCCTGAGATGGGTGCTGACTAGACTGCTCTATATGCTGAAAAAATTCAGGCTAAGACAATAGGAACGACGGTGGTGGCTCTACATGTACACAGGACAGAAGGAAGAGCATCCACCAACCCAGGTCCTTTGGTGGGAGGGAGCACAACACATTAGAGGTAATGAGAGGAGTCTAGTGAGGTCACACACACACACAGAGAAGCGGGTGGTAAAGGGCCAGGTCCCTCATGCCCTTACGGCCCAGTTTTAAATTTGTGTTTTACCTCAAGCACATTGAGGAGCCAGTTAAAGTCTTTGGCAAGAGGGTAAGGTATTGGAGGTTAGGACTCTGACATATCTTTTGGAGAGAACAAAGCAGCCCATAACAGATGCCAGCAGCATTCCACTGTTGCTAGTTCTTTGGCACCCCACCATCTCTTGCTGGTTATCTTGAGCTTTCCCATACCTGCATGGATGAGAACGAGGCCACATACTAACCCTGACAAACTCAGGGGAGGCTCCCATGGTGGACCTGACAAACCAAGAGACCGAAAGCAATCACATAGGATGGTCTGAACATAAAAATTCCAATTAAAAGCAAGTAATGGCTGGTAGTCATGTCCTAGGCCTGTAGCTTCCTTGACAAAGTCAATCTTTACCTTATGTGAGCCTGTCTGTTGTCTTTTTGCATCTAAGATAACATACCTTTGAGATGTTAGAGTCATCTTTTGCCGATCCTTCAGGGCACACTCTCCCATCAGATTAGGAAACTATAGAATTTCTCATTGATACCTTGAATATCATCTCAATGTGCTGTAAATGTTAATTACTAACTATCCTACACCCACCAGAGGAAAAGAAGTGTGTGTATGTCTCACTTCCCCTTTGCCTGGTCCCTGAGACTGCCCCACTTTGCTTTCTCCTTCCCTCTTCATCTACCACCAGTGGATTTCATGGAACCCTCCTTTGACTCTAATGTATAAAACAAGCTGCAAAACCACCATTCTTGGGAGCATTTTCTCAACTTGTTGAGATTTGGCTTCCCAGCATGTGGTGTCAGGTTGATTCAAATAAACTCATAAAAATTTCTAAAACTTTGGACGTTTCTTACATTAATACCTCTATAAATGATGTTTTCATTAAAGTCTCTCAGGTTAAACCCTCCAAGTATGCCAGGGACCCTAGCTCTGGGACCCTGATTCATACATCCATTTCGAGAGCTACTTAATGAGAAATGGGCAGGACTCGGTGATGAGTTGCATGGGTGGGGAGTGGAAATGAGGGAAAGAACAGTGTCAGCTGTAACTCCCAAGTTTCTGTCTTGTGTAACTGACAGGCATGGTGCCTTCACTGAGGTCAGGCATGCATGGAGGTCCACTGCAAAGGAGACAATGATATGTGTTGAGACATATAAAGAACACATAAGCCACAAGAACAATCAAATAAAAACCAAAAGCATCCCACTCTGAATGGCTGTACATTATGTAGTTTATATACTCTGGACATATAAAGTCAACATGGATTCAAATCATAGTCTGCCACTTGCTAGTTCAGCCACCTAGGACCAAAGACTTCATCTTTTTATTTCTTATTATGGCCATTTTTATCTGTAAAATAGACATCATAACATTTTCATCATAGGTCTGCTGTCAGGGTTGAAGAGATAAGCCATATAGAGCACTTAGCAAAGTGCCTGACTTACTAAGGGAATGATAAACACTAGTTTTCGCCAGTATTTCTTTTACATACTTTCCATCTGGAGAAAATATCACCAAGAATAAATGTTCCGAAGTGATCTACCTGAATGTGGTCTATATCCTATTTGCCACTGCAAGTTTAAAACTATTTTAAATGCAGTACAGGATGGGAAAAAAAACATTGCTAGCAGGCTTGTACTTCTAAAGCTTTTTCTCCTATTTTATTCTGAACTCAGTAAGACTATTTAAAACAGTCACTAACCTTGACGCTGGATATCAGTTGGAGATATGGGTAAATTTCAAAGCAATGCAGATATTTTAGGATGGCAAGGGGGCTTTGGAAAACCCTGCAGTCTGACCTCTACTTTTTGGATGAGGAAATGGAGACCTGAGAGGTTAAATGACTCATCTGAGGCGACACAACCAGTGGCAGAGTTGAGACCAGAACCCAGGCCTTGTGACTCACAACCTGGCCCTTTCTTTTATCTCCAACATGGCAGCCTCCAGGAAAAATGGGTCAGAGAAAAATGTTCATTGCACAGATTTAAAAATTTATATAATGAACCTAACCCCTCTCTCATGACAAACAGAAGTTAAAATTAGAAGCGAGGGACCAAAATAGGAATTCAAAAAAGTACTGGGTTTTGATGAATTCATTCTAACAATTCCTTTTGAAAAATAGACAAATCATGATTTAACTGACACTTTAAACCTTCAAACCTTTAAAAGTACACTCTTAGCAAGGTGTCCGATCACTTTTACACATGGGAATAGACTTTTATCATGCTCCGGAACTGTGATTGTCACTTTTCAAGTTTTATTTTGAAGGCCTGGTGGCTTTTCCTGTACAACAAGCAATAAACTTAGTGCTGTGTTCAAAATTTTTCATCCTAAACGGATCCTATTTTAAAGAAGTCTGATTCAATGAATAAATGAAGTTTTGAGGAAATGGTTATACATCATTTTATAATCAATCTACTTTTCGAAGACTGAGTTTTAAAATAATCTAGCCACCACAAGTAAGTGAATCAAGCTGTGATATTTGTGCGATTATGTGGGACCAACAAGATCAGCTTTCCTGTCTGGCTAGAAGGAAAACCAGAGATAAAGTTTATTTCTCCATTTCATCTTTTCCAATGCAAAAAAGAGGAGATACAGGAAAAAGAAATATCTCAAGGCAAAATTAAAGAAAAATTTAAAATATACTTTCTACTGTTGGGAGAAAGGGATATAATATTCTGTATTAAAAAAGTATGTTGGGTAGACATAATATTTAAGAGAAAAACCAATTGAATTGAATTGGATTATGTTAAAAGGATTCTATTATCTCAAAGACTTGGTATCCATAGCAACTGAGTCATCTATGTACTTTCTGTCCATAATGAGGGAAATAAATAGCCAACGAGCTCACTATTTCCTGATATCATTATATCATAGCTAATAAATTACTATTTGACAGGAATGTGAAAAAACCCTACTGCTGATTTACTTTTGAAAGTGACCTCCCCAAAAAGAAATAAGAAAATGTAACCAAAATACAGGAATGAAAAATCATCTCACAAGGGAGAGTTACAATAGCACATCCAAGGAGAGAAGAAGTTACTCTCTGAACTTGGCCCCAGGCTGGCTGATGTCCAAGGTAGACAAGCATGTTCTGGGCTCCTGCCAAGTTGCAGGTCACCTGATTCTCCATTCATAGAGATTATGTTGATTTGCTAGGGAGACCAGACCCAAGAGAGTCAACCTCAGACAGAAAAGATGTTCTAAACAGAACACCCAACCGGCGGTAAATGTGTGCCTTCTGCATATATAACTAATTGCTGTCGAACGGTAACTTTTTTCATTCATGAAACATTTGCTACACTTCAATATGTACCAGGCACTGCCTAATATTCTGAGGGTGTTAGATGTGAATGAGGCCGTCCCAGCTGACAAGAAGTTCACATCTTGCACAGAATCTAGATATATTAAACTTGCTATTAATAGCAGAAAAGGATTATGAACACCCACCTACAATGGTGCATCATTATGTAATATCTGTAGGACTCAGGATAGTTTCCTGCAAACAAATGACACAAAATAAATGTTGACTGAAGACAGGAACTCAAGGAACGGCAAGGATGAAGCTAGCAAACAGTATCAAAATTATCTGTAACAGGGACGACTTCAAAACACAGAGCCTCAAGTTACAGTTAATGAAATGAATACAACTTAAAAATTAGTATAAATATAATTAAAGTTTTCAGAAATTAGTGGTAAAGTGAAGATTTGAGTCCATGCAGTCTGGCTCCAGGATTTTTGTGTGTGCCCACTGTTATCGTGCCACCTTTTACAGAAAAACAGAACAGGAAAGGAGGACACGTGGAATTCTTTCTATAGACACAATGATTAAAAAAAAAAAGAAATGGAAATCAACCCAAAGTGTAAAGTTTCAGAAGGCAAACACAGCTTGAACTACATCTATTCATTTATCCAACAAATACCACTGCGCCTCCCTGAGCCAGGCTCTGGTCTGGGCACCCGGGTTTTCAGGTGAAGAAACACACGAAACCGTTGCTTTCCTCTCTGTTTCCTCTGCAGGACCTGCGGTGCCCTGCAATTAACTCACTGACTAAGTTAATTGATTATTATCTGTCCCCTCCTAACAAATGTAAATTCCAAGAGCACCTAAAATTTCATATTTTGTTTCCTGAGAAAAACTATCCCCAGAACAGTGCTTGGGACACTACAGGAATTCAATGAACATGTGTTGAATGAATAAAGCATGGAGTTTACTTGATCGTGGGGAGGGGGACACCATAGGTTTTTAAAATAAAATAATATTTTACAATATGTGCAGGGTGAAGTCATGAATTCCCTGCCTCCTCTCTTTAAGCACAGCCTCGGGATAACTCTTAACTACTATTGAATTTAGAAGGACAAATGAGTGTTAAGCAGTATGTACATGCAATTACTTTGGAACCCTGAGAAGACTGTGGTGCCTAAAATAGTAGAATTGTTTTCTTAATTTCATGTTTGGATTAGCCATTGCAAAGTATATAAAGACATAATTGATTTGTATCCTGCAAACTTGTT
>VMDR010023703.1:0-15431 GCA_007922815.1 Macrotus californicus | reverse complement strand
GGTTACTGTCTCCTTTTCTCTTGCTGCTTTTAAGATTCTCTCCTTATCTTTGATCTTGGGTAATGTAATTATGATGTGCCTTGGTGTGTGCTTCCCCAGGTCCAATTTCTTTGGGACTCTCTAAGCTTCTTGGCCTTACTGGAATTCTATTTCCTTGCCAAACTGGGGAAGTGCTCCTTCATTTTTTTTTGAAATAAGTAAGTTTTCCATTTCTTGCTCCTCCTCTTTTCCTTCTGGCACCCCTATGATTTAGATGTTGGAACATTTATAGTTGTCCCAGAGGTTCCTAAGCCTCTTCTCATTTTTTTGAATTCTTGTTTCTTCATTCTGTTCTGGTTGAATGGTTATTTCTTCCTTTTGTTCCAAATCATTGATTTGAATCCCCATTTCCTTCCCTTTACTGGTTGGTTCCCTGTACGTTTTCCTTTATTTCACTTTGCATAGCCTTCACTTCTTCCTGTATTTTGCAGCCACACTCAATCATTTCTGTGAGCATCCTGATTACCAGTGTTTTGAACTCTGCATCTGATAGGTGGATATCTCTTCATCACTTAATTCTATTTTTGGAGTTTTGATCTGTTTTTTCATTCAGGCCATATTTCTTTGTCTCAGCATACCTATTATGTTGTAAGGGTCAGAGTCTTAGGTATTCACCAGGGCGGGCAACCCGTGATGCTACTTTGTGATGCTGTCTGTGGAGGAGGAGTCAGACAGGGAACAATGCCTCTTGCTCAGCTCCTGGTCCACTTTTAGTCACTTCCTCCCTGGGTTGCAGTCACTGCCACAGGATGGATTGGGACTGCTCACCTCGGCCAGGCCAGGCCAGGCTCTGGGTTTGGATCTCTCAGTGCATGTATACACAATCCCTCAGTTGCCAGCATACATCCTTGTTCTTTCTCTGGACCAACAGAGAAGATGCTTGGACAGAAGCTTCTAGGCTTCTTTTCCTCATTCGTACAGACCAGCAAGAGATCTACCCCATTTGACTCTGCCCAGTGGCCCCAGGGTTGTGTCTTATTCCTATTTGGTTGTACTCAGCTCCCGGGGCCACCCCTTCACCCCCATAGGCCCCTCCCTGTCATTGCCAGTGATTTTCCTCCCCTTTACTTATGGTACCTAGGGAGTTCCCACCCTTTTTGTTTTTAGCACATCTATGTTTAAATTATGTTGTTTCAGCATCCTTATAGTTTATTGTAAGAAAGGGAAGAGCTGTTTCTTCCCTGGAAAGGGAGCACTAAATTCCATTCTCACCATTTCCTCACCCCCCCAGTAATAGTGAATTGTGTCACTTTTTAGCTGTCAGAAATACCGACCCCACAGAACCGCTGATAAACAGACAGATACACCCACCCCATAGAACCAATGACAGACAGATAGACAGACAGATAACACCCATCCTTTAGAGCCAATGACAGACAGACAGATACACCCATCTATAGGGAACCTACCCGTGTGAAATGTGGACTGCGGCTCAGCTCTGGTTCTGAACGCAGACCAGACGCATGTGGCATGCAAGAAACAATCCTTGGATAGGTCTCCCATGGGGAATTAGGCCTGCATTGTTCCTAGGCTGCTTTTAAACTTGCTCTAGCAAAAACTCCCTCACCTGGGATGGAGACAGCAGAAGTTTACTGTGACATGTGCTAGACTTCCCAAGCATGAATGTAAACAGCTCAGCCTTCTCTCCTTTACATGTGTAAATGACCTTTTTCTTTGAAGTAATTGGCAACATTCTTTCCTTTGTTATCTGTAAAAGGTATCCACCTGAAGTGAACCTATGCTAGTTAATGAAAACCATCCTGGATGTAATGTACCTAGAATATCAATAAAAGCCTGTCCAGGCAGGGGTTGGCCCCTCTCTTTGTCATTTAGAGATTGGCCACGCATCCCCTTTCTCCATGGGATTCCTTTAGTCCGTGTGAGTTTGTTCGTCACTTGTCTGAGGATATAGGACAAGCATTCCACAACAACGCATGGTCCTGCCAGACGGGACTGCGATACCTGTCCCATAGTGACAGACAGATACACCCATCCCATAGAACCAGTAATAGACAAACCCACACAGAGAACTAATGGGAGACAGATATACCTCTCCCAATAGAACCAATTACACACACACACACACACACACACACATACACATACACACACTGAGAACCATGTTAGCAAGCACTTCTTCATGACTGATGATGCTTAACGTCTCCTGAATGGATGTTGAAGGAAAGCCATGCACTACAAAACCATGTGAGTCCTTGCAATACTCATGACTGCTTTCACTGTTGTCCCTTGTGTGGAAGTTCTTAAGGCAGTGTGTTTTTTTCTGGGTTTGTCCCTGTTTGGGGTAGCCTTCCTTCTCCTCTATCCATCACCTTGAGTCAGACCATATTGTTTAGAGAGACTTCTGCATTCCGAGTGACCACAATTCCTGAAATATGGTCCACGCCTTGGGTCTTGAAGTGTAAATTTTGTCACATATCTTCCAACACTTTCTCTAATTCTGTTTGAGTAATGTTTTACCTTTCTATACTCCTAAGCTGTGTGTATAGATTACAATGGAGTGTTCTTTGCTGACAGCAACGGAGCATAATTTTTCAGAGATTTTTCAGCCAGAGCTCAGGCCGTTGAGCACGAGAAGGAGCTGCGGGTGCTGGGATGCCTGCCAGCGGTGTGGTGGCCTTCTGCTCAGCTTCCCCTTTGGGGTTTATTTCAGTTGACGTTGCTGGACCTGTCCTAGGGGGCTCTGTGGGGGCTGGCGCATTTGGTTGTCTCTAGTTTTGATCAGTAAAACTACTAGACATTTTTGTTTCAGAAAAGCCTGTGTCTTCCAAATCTGGAACATTGAAGAGCCTCCCCAAAGGATTTGATACATCTACCATTAACAAAGTTATTATAATGTGGTGAGTGATTGCACACCTTGTTTTGTGAATGTCTCTGAAACTCAGAAGTGTAGACTATAGGTAAACCACTGAAATGATAAAGAAATAAAAATAAAAAACCATACATGTAACCACCATTAATAGTTTGGTAACTATTTCCTTCCAATCTCTCTATATTTTATAATCTTATATTTTAAAAATATTTGATATATGCAATTGTACCTTGTTCTTGTCACATAACTTGGTATTGTGACTATATCCCCATACCAAGTCTTCAAAAATGAGATTTTAAAAAGGTATATAATGTGTTTTAAAGATTTCATGTGTGTCTAATGACATTATGTTTATTTTTAGAGTAGACTGTAAGTATGTTAGATCAGTATAGTTTCTTTATATATTAACATAGTCTTTCCTGGGACTGGTGTGTGTGTGTACATTTATATACATCCATAAATGTGTATATAAAAATATCAAATAGCATGAAATTAGACGAGAGCGCCTCGACATTGTATGTAGTAAAGACAACTATTTCAGAATCCTAAAACTTAACTGCATTTTGAAATTTACCATGAGCAGTTTGTGAGCTTAAAATGTATCTGTGGCATTAAATCTGATATCTAAATCCAAATCTTCTTTGTCCCTACACAATTGCATATTGTACAAAAAGTAGAAAATTATATTCTTTATTTGGGTAAAAGTTTGCATTGCTATTAAATATCTATTTGGTATATATCAGCAAAGTACACTTTTTAAATATGCTTATGTTTTGAATTGTGTGCAAAATGTGCATTCATTGAGTTTTTCCCCCTACTTCCTATTTTTTATTTTCTTGATTAGGGAATTTATAAATCTGAGACCATTGGACCTCTGTATTTCCGAAGTGAAATAACAGCTGATGTGTTTCTTCACAGCAGACTTTAACATGGGTTTCATTTTTTGTACCTTTATTAAGAAATGCTGAAAAACTGCCCTGACTGGTGTGGCTCAGTGGGTTGGGCATCACTCCATGGACAGAAAGGTCACTGGTTTGATTCCCAGTCAGGGCACATGCCTAGGTTGAAGGCCAGCTCCCCCGTTGGGAGTGTTCGAGGGGGAAACGATCGATGTTTCTCTCCCTTTCTTTCTCCCTCCCTTCCCTCCTCTCTCTAAATAAATCAATTGTAAAAACATTTTTTCAAAAAGAAGTGGTGACAAACTGTGACAGAGTTGAATGAGGCACGTCTGCCACACTGACCTGTTGCCACAGTCTTTGCCGTGAGTGTGCACATTCAGCTTCCTTCTACGCAGGTGCCTTCCATTTGCCCCCAAGTCTACAGAACAACTTGGCCTCAGGGAAAACTCACTCGCTTCACCGGTGATTGTTAGGTGCCCACTCTGTGCCAGTCCCTGTTAGAGGCCTTGGGCATAGAGCAGGGTATGGAAGTGGCAGAACGTCTCTTTTGTCAGCACAGGCGCTAGTGCATGGGCGCGATTCAGTGTTTTCTCCCCCCTCTGGTGTCCGTTGCATTGCCTCCCTCCTCTTGCCATAAATTCCCTTCACCACCTCTCCTTCGCGGGGTTCTGCGCGTGATACCCCTGAGCGCACACCATGAGCTGTCCTTGACTTCTTGCCTCTGACTCGGTCAAGTCCAGATCTTCTTTTCCCGAGAAATCCTGCATTGGAGTCTCTCCCTCTACCTCCCTGGTCTCTCTCTCCTCTTCACCAGTCTTCGCCTCTGCCGACTGCCAGAGCGCGTCCTGTGCTCGGACTCCCAGGCGCCGTCTTCCTGTCCCGGTTCTGCTCAGCTCCTCGCATCCTCTTCAGTCCTGTGCCTGCTGGAAGTTTCTTCCTGGGATGTGATTCCACCAACTTCTTCGCTTTTTAGCGAGCAATGTGTTGTATGTGTAGTTTTGTGCCAGAAAAGACAGTGAAAGTCTCCTCGTGGTTTTTCAAGGTTTCTTAGTAGGAAAAACGTAACTGTTAACTCGTGCCGCTTCCTTTTCCTCTTGCATTCTGTGAGATGTTGGCTTTTCTTCTGGGGAGGGTTTCAGGAGGTGAATAATGCAGTCATAATCCACAGTGATGTTCCAAAGAGGAGCTACTTATTTTGTTACAGTTTAAAGTACTCCCTTCTTTGCTGTGATTTCACTTTCTGCGGCGGCCAGGCAGGGCAAGTTCTGGTGGATGGGGCCTGGGTGGTCCGGAGCAGACACCTGCTACCTGCAGCTGGAGCTCCAGTGCTAGGAAGTCAAGAAAGGATTGGCCAGTCGTTCAGGCCCCGCCCCTTGCCCTTTGCTCTCTCTCTCTTCCCACGCGCTGGTGCTGGTCAGTTGATATTTCCATGGAGACATCAGAACTCCTGGCTGCAGTTAGTCCCGCGCGTGCTAGAGACCCGGAGGAGTAGGAAGCAAAGGAGACGCTCTCCCGGTTTCTACTCTGTGCTTGGCTGGTTTGGCGCACGACTGGCTCTAGATGGGCAATATAATTTCTACGTTTCGGCTATTGTTTTGCCTCTGGCGTCGCCACCGTCCCTTGCCCAGCGGTCGTCATCCAGTGGATTTCCCCGTCCATTACGATGATGCCCCGCCTGGCCGGGACCACCCTGCTGCTCCTGCACCTGTGGTGGGCCCTGCTCACAGGCTGTCCCACCGGGATCGTGCACCTGTATCTTCTGGCTTTTACATCGCGCCGAGAAGGCGGTGTCCTCTTCCGCAGACGACGCGCTTCCCTGTGGGGGTCCTCCCCTTGGTGACCTGGAAGGACCCTCCAAAGAAGCCCGTGTTGTCTGCTCGAAATTCTAGGATGTTTGGACCCTCAAGAACGGTCCATATCCCTCTTGCAAGGCACAGATTTTCTCTCCTGCCTTCACCACCGGAGCAGGGAGTCATGGCTGAGAAGGCAGGACCCTCCAGCACCATCCCATGTCCTTGCCCAAAGGAGGTGGAGGTGAAAGTCCAAGCGGAGTCCCCAGAACGGATGGAAGATAACAAAGACAATCTGGTACAGAACAATGAACAGAAGGACCAGAACAGCCCCAATAAAAGTGGGGATCTACCACTCACACCTGGGTCCCTGGAGATCAAGGGAGTCTTCACATCTTGCAAGAGATCCACAGAGGAAGTACTGGGTGAAGACCAACTACCCAGCTTGCCAGGTCTTCTGATGCTGTGTAAGGAAATGGATGGTGAAAAGCCATCAAGGAGCAGCTCTGCAGTGCCCTCTGCCAGGAGGAAGCCGTGCAAACGGAAACGTCCCGATCCACTCCTGCTGCCGCTGCCATCACTGCTCTGCGATCCAGGTGAGCTGCCCCCACCTCCTAAGGTGCCTCGCCTTGCTAGTGACAAAAACCTGGGTACCTTGCAGAGCACCTTGCAAAGTAAAAAGACCTTGGAGGACAAAACAGAGGGCACAGCTGACAGCAGTGCCACTCAGCCTGCCCCTTCTGTCTCTTCTCCTGGCTCAGCGATGGCAGACACCCTGCCGCCGGCCACTGAGAGTGGGCAGGGCTCTGCTACCATTACAGCTAGGGAAGCTGCAGATTTGACCTCTCAGCCAGTGTTCCATGGTGATGAGGACATTCAAGTTGACACAACTCCCCCTTGCTACACTGCCACAATCATACCTTCCGATGATGACATAGAAATGGACACTACACCCCCTTGCTATGCTGCCACAATCATATCTTCTCCAAACTGTGATGCAAGATTCATGCCGGTTTACCAAATCCAGTACAGCGTGGAGCACAGGCGCCCTGCAGTCGCTGTGCCAGCCAACCCACATTGAAGGGCCGCCGCCCTACCTCAGGCCATCCCCTGAGCCCCCAATCCACACCGCAACCTACCCGGGGGACCACTGATGGTCAGCAGAAGGGAGCTTCCCTCCCCAATGCCCCTGTTAGCACCAGATCACCACTCGTGGAGTTGGAGTTGCCACCAAGACGCCGAACACCGGGCACAGCGATCACTGTGTGCCAGGATGCCTGAAGGCCCACTTGTGGTTCTGGGTCCCGCAGCTCCCATGGTGGTGGGAGCTGTGGGATCAGTATGTCCAGCCCAGGCCCCACTCATCCACAGGTGTCCAGAGTGTCCACTCTAGAGACAGACTGAGGAAGGCACAGCAGTGCTTCTAGATCTCACTGTGGTCATATGGCTGGGGTCCATCTGGCCCAGCATGGCTGCTGCAGGAGGAGGAGCATGCTCCAGCCAGTGCTGGATACGCTGCCCGTTCCACCTTAAATCCGATCACCTGGAGCCCACCTGTCCGTAACCCAGGTTGTGTGATGACAGAGAGTACACCATTCCCATGATTGGAGGCGCCAGTACTCACGCTCCCCGTCAGTGCACCTGTGGCCACCTGGACATGGAAAGTCTCCTGCACTTCCAGCTGCCACCACCACGGAGACCAAAGGTATGCCATTCCTGCTTTCATCATGCCAAGCTGTCTCTGATAACTTTTTTCTTTGCTTTTAAATAGCTTACATGATGACATTCACTGGTGTGACATAAAATTACTTCATGATTCAGATTCAGTACTTTAGGGTTTAGTTTCTTATCTTTGAGAAAGTCACCTTTCTCACGCATCCAATGGCTGCATCTGAAAGGTGTGTACTTAAGTGTATCATCTTTTCATTTTGCTGGAGTTCTAACTTCCCTGCTCAATTTCATTGAAAATAGCACAAATTTTACTTTTACTTTTTCCATGTGGATAGACTGAAATTTGAATCTTAGTAATTCACTTCTAATAGCCTGATACTATTTAAGTGATTTTTAATTTTTGGCTTTTGGTGTCTCTGTTAACGTATGTAAAGCAAATCCACAGTTATGCATAAAGCTGTGACTGATAGAGTGTGGGATCCTGGAGTATATTCCAGTCAGTTAGAAATGGATGCTACAATCATTACTGCAGCCTTACCTCAATATTACACTTACTTATATTGGGCTTTTATTATTTTTACATGTAAATATATAAAAACGCAAACATTTTCTTACCTCAACATCTGGACAGAAAAAGAATTAGTTAAGATCAAAAGCAGTATACGTTTTTCCTAATAATATATTAGTATTTGAAGAATCAGTTCTAAATCAACTGTTAATCAAATCTTATTAAATTATAGCAATTTATGGTAAGTTAAAAAGAAATCATATTGGAGTTTTTATTAAATTTTGCATTGAATTTTCAATGGCTCTCTGCTGAATGCCTTATACCATATTAAAATTATTTTACCCATTTTTCTGCTATTGAAGGGGAAGACTCAACAGGAGTAACGCAAAAGTAGGTAGGATGATTTTTTTAAACTTTCATTTTCATCATTTTCTTTCTTTTTCCCTCAAAAAAAAGCATACATTTTTTTTCTTGTCTTTGTTTTTTATTTTTTACTTTTGGTCATTCTCTCTTTAAACTTTAGTTTTCCTCAGTTAATACTTTTATGTTAGAGACTGTTGAAGTAATATTTCGCCACGCAGAAATGTGTGTCTATTTAGCACACTAATTGGTC
This sequence comes from Macrotus californicus, assembly GCA_007922815.1. NCBI lineage: Eukaryota > Metazoa > Chordata > Mammalia > Chiroptera > Phyllostomidae > Macrotus > Macrotus californicus. The sequence continues at coordinate 7,081 of VMDR010023703.1, read as the reverse complement.
AAGATGCATAATGCAAAGACAGAGAAGGGTAGGTAACTGTAGATATCTTGTTGAATCATTCATTTATTCCGGAGATGTTTATTTAATACTTTTAGTGGAAGATTCCAAGAAAGACGCTGAGGTTACAACATGACTAGGACATGCTATAATTCAAATAAGCACAAGGTGTCTTAGTGTGTTCAGACTGCTTTACCGAAATCCCATACGCTGTAGCTTACACATGACAGAATGTACTTGTCACAGTTCTGGAGGCTGGGGAGTTCAAGAACAAGGTGCTGGCAGTCCGTGTCTAGGGTGGATCATTTTCTGGGCTGCTGCTTGTTCACTGTTACCTCATACCGTGGAAGGGGTGAGGGATCTCTCCGGGGTCTCTTTCCCAGGGCACTGAACCCACTCACCAGGCTCAGCCCTCATGACCACCTCCCAAAGAACCCACTTTGAGTGCCATCTCATTGGGGATTAGGATGTCAACATAGGGATTTTGAGGAGACAAAGTCCAGTCCTGTGCACAGGGATTCTGTAAACATTAAGTGAAAACACGTAGATGATGCCTGTGAAAACGCCCACCAATTCTGTAACCTCTCTTTTGCTCCTCACCTGCATGCCTGCAGCTTATCTCTCCAATAAGACTTCTGGGAGCTCCTTGACTCTTCCAAAGCCTCCATGCATCCCTGTGTCCTGCCCAGGTGCATTTGGTCACAGCCCGCTTTTCCCTCTCCTTCTGTAGAACTCCTTGGCTCCCATTCTTAGCTCAGTGGACCAGGCTGGGCCTCACTTCTCTCTGAGCACAGCCTGCACTTTCCTGCCACAGGAGTTCACCCAGGCTCACAGCTCAACCAGGCACACTCTTGGTTCCACCTCTGCCTGTGAAGATTCTACCCATTTCTCAGGGCTCACGGGTGTGCTTTCAATGTCCACTTTGACCTTCATTCAGCCCATCTACTCCTTTAGGCATTTGCCTACTTTCTATGTAACATACCCACAACCTTCTGAAATGCAAGAAGAAACAAGCAAGCCACCAAATTTAAACTCATGTATGTCTCCTACAAAGCCTAGAATTGCTGTCAGTGCTGCTTGGAATAGGAAGTGCACAGCATTTAAATTTTGAATGCATTCATTTGGTGCATAGAGACTATTTCACAAGAATTTAATTTGTGTTTACTGTGTGCCTAACTTGGAGTTTGACAATGAGATACAGATGAAATAGGTAAGTTAACAAAATGCAACCTGTTACAGGCTCCAATAGTGGTAGCTGCAGGAAATTTATAGGAGTGGCGCTAATTCAGGTGAGTCAATAAATGGATGAAGGGATGGCTGACTATGTGAACAAATGATTTATTTTAATTTTCTAGAGCTGACATTTAGTACTCTACAGTCCTCCTTGTGGGTAAATCAGCCTGATAATTTTGTGTTGCAACTACAGTGAGTGTTCTAATTTCTTCCTTCACCACATTCACTAATAACACTCCGGTGGACACAATACAGTTCTAGTGAACCCTGTACACCTGCTTTCTTAGGTACATCACCCTGGCTTTAATCACTATGTAGCCTGAGGTCTCCAGTTGTGACATTAAAAATATTAACTTGGGCATTTAAAAAATAATGTTTTAGCATAAGATTAATCTAATATTTCATTATTAAAGACAGGTAAACTACATTTAATGCTTCTTCCGTCAATGTTTCAGCCTTGTGCATAATTTTAACATGTTATCAGCTTATTTCCCTTGGCTTTCTACTGGTGACAATTTGAAACAACATTTCTTTTAAAAAATATATTTTATTGATTATGCTATAACATTTGTCCCAGTTTTTCCCCCTTTGCCCTCCTCCAACATGGTACACCCACTCATTCTAGCAGCCCCCACCCCCACTTAGTTCATGTCCGTGGGTCGTGAGTATAAGTTCTTTGGCTTTACCATATCCTATACTATTCTTTACCTCTCCTTGTCTATTTTGTACCTGCCAATTATACTTCTTAACCCCTGAACTTTTTCCCACATTCTCCCTCTTCCCCCTCCCAGCTGATAACCCTCCAAATGATGTCCATATCTATGATTCTGTTTCGGTTCTGGTTGTTTGCTAAGTTTGTGTTTTTCAGATTCAATTGTTTATAGTTGTCAGTTTGTTGCCATTCTGATGTTCATAGTTTTGACCTTCTTCATTTTCTTAAATAAGTTCCTTTAACATTGCATGTAATAAGGGCTTGGTGATGATGAATTTCTTTAGCTTTACCTTGTCTGGGAAGCACATTATGTGCCCTTTGATTCTCAATGATGGTTTTGCTAGATAGAGTAATCTTGGTTGTAGGTCTTTGCTTTCCATCACTTTGAATACTTCTTGCCACTTCCTTCTAGCCTGCAAGTTTCTTTTGAGAAATCAGCTGACAGTCTTACGGGAACTCCTTTGAGAAAATTCTCTGCTTTTGTCTTGCTGCTTTTAAGATTCTCCCTTTATGTTTAACCGGTGGCATTTTAATTATGATGTGCCTTGGTGTGGTCCTCTTTGGGTCCAACTTGGTTCAACTTGTTTGAGATTCTCTGTGCTTCCTGGACTTGTATGTCTATTTCTGTCACCAAATTAGGGAAGTTTTCTTTCATTATTTTTTCAAATAAGTTTTCAATTTCTTGCTCTTCCTCTTCTCCTTCTGGCATCCCTATGATTCGGATGTTGGTATGATTAGAGATGTCTCAGAGGCTCTTTACCCTATCCTCATTTTTTGGAATTCTTGTTTCTTCTTGCTGTTCTGGTCGAATGTTTCTTTCTTTCTTATGTTTCAAATTGTGATTTGAATCCTGGCTTCCTCCCCTTCACTGTTGGTTCCCTATAGGCGTTTCTTTATTTCTCTTGTGTAAACTTCATGTCTTCCTTTATTCTGTTTCCATACTCAGTGAGTTCTCTGATCATCCTTATCATCAGTGTTTTGAACTCTGCATCTAATAGATTGCCTATCTTCACTTCATTTAGTTTCTTTTCTGGGGTTTTGGCCTGTTCTTTCATTTGGGCCATGTTTCTTTGTCCCCTCAAGTTGACAGCTTCCCTGTGTTTGTTTCTGTGTATTAGGTAGAGCTGCTTTGACTCCCTGTCTTAGTAGCGTGGCCTATTGTAGAAAAGGCACCTGTAACTGTATGGGGTGAAGACTTAGGTAATTGACTGGGTAAGGTAACCTGATTCAGTGCTTTGTGGCTCTGTGTGGAGGGAGGACTTGGAGAGCAGTCATTGCCGCTGCCTGGCTTCTGGTGGTGTGCCCAGCACTTGCCTTGTTTCCAGTTACTTCATTCACATCCTGTATGCGACTGGCACCCTTCCAGCTGTTGCCCTGGTGCTGGCTCCCAGAGTGGGTGGGTTTACGTATGTTCTAAGACCGTGTGGGCCTTTTCCAGGGAGTCTCCTGAAAATCCAGCAGTTTCTTCTGCCACCCCAACCCGCACTAGTTTTTACAGCAGAAATTATGAGGATTTATCTTCCTGAGACTGGCACCCTCAGCTGTACAGTCTGGCCTGGGGCTGGGATTTCTCACTTCCAAGGTATCCCTCCCAATTTTTATCCACCGCACTTGAGTGTGGGACTGCCTGTTCTGTCACTGCTACTGCTGCTTCTCCATGCCACACTGTGTCTCCTCGCCTCTCCACTCCATCTCTGCATCTCCACCCCTCCTACCTGTCTGGATGATTGTAGCTTCTTTAAATCCTTCATTGTCGGACTTCCATACAGTTCGACTTTCTTACAGTCAGGGTGTCATTTGTTTTGAGGTTTAGTTGTAATTCTTTCTGTGGTTGCACGAGGAGGTGAAGCATGTCCACCAGAAGTCTCAAAACAACCTCATTTCTAGCGTCCTTTGCCCAAAGAAACTCAGCAGACTTTTGTTTTGTAGTCTTTTTACAAACAAATTTCTTTTTAAGGACTTTTTCTATTTTACAGACTTTTCTATTTTATAACATTTTCATAAAAAATAATATTTCCTATTGTGCCTCTTTTATTTTGTTCGTTAATCACAAAAATTAAGGAGGCTTCCTGTACTGTGCATGACACCATGCTCTAGTAGGTGTTTAGCAGGGACTACTCAACAAAAGTGTTGTATAACAAACAGTAACACTGTCGTATAACAAACCTACAGTTGAGCTTAGACATATTTTTCCTTGGGTTTTTTTTCTGTTGCCGTTTCATGTTAGATCCCTGTGAGATGAAACTCATAAAACAAAAGGCATCATCATCTTTTATTTGTCTGCTTTAGTCATCCAAAGAATGTGTATTGGACACCTGCTATGTGCCAGGGCTTTTTTTTCCCAGGTTCTAGGTTGTGGAAACATGAACATAATTAGTATCTGAGACAAAAATAACTTAAGGAGAGGGGATTGAGAGTGACCGAGGGAGGAGAGTGTTTTCTACAGGGTGTCTAGAGACACTCTAAGGACGTGCACTTGAGCGGGGACCTCACTGGAGCGAGAGCAGAGAGAGCCTTGAGGACAGCCGAGGCACAGCCTTTCAGGAAGCATCCCAGGAAGCAGTGGTAGCAGACGCACAGCGCTGAGGCTCCTTCCCGTGCTCAGGGAACAGGAAAGGAGCCAGTGTGGCTAGAGCAGAGCGGTCAGCACAGAGTGGTAGGGAAGGAGATCAGAGAGGATGTGAGCAGTGATACCAGGTAGTATCTGCATACCATGGTGAGGGGTTCGTTTTCATTTTACTCTGAATGAAACTGAAAGTTACTGGAGTCACCTGAGCCAAGGAGGGACATACGTTCTAATATGCATCTTTTTTAAAAAAATATATTTATTTATTTTTAGAGAGAGAGAAAGGGAGAGAGAAAGAGAAGGAGACAAACATCAATGTGTGGTTGCCTCTCACATGCCCCCACCAGGGACTCGGCCTGCAACCCAGGCATGTGCCCTGACTGGGGATCGAACTGATGACCCTTTGGTTCGCAGCCCACGCTCAATCCATTGAGCGACACCAGCCAGGGCTGATATGCATCTTAAAAACTTATTTTACCCACTGATTGTACTAGTTTTGTTAACGCTGCATAACAAATGACTATACATTGAGTGGCTTAAAACAACGTGTGTTGATTATGTCAAAGTTTCTATGGATCCAGAGTTGGAGAGGAGGGGCCATTTAGTTGTGTTCTCTGTTCAGCATCTCATAAGTCTAAAATGAAGTACCATTCAAATTTCAGGGTCCTGTTGGCAGAATTCACATTCTTGTGGTTGCAAGATTGAGGTCAAGTTCTCCACATTTTGCTTGTGGGGTTTTTTTTTTTTTTTTCATCCTAACTATTTTCTCCCAGTGTGGTAAAATAATTCATAACATCAAATTTGCCATCTTAACCATTTTTTATGTGTACAGTCCAGTGGTGTTAAGTATACTCACTTTGTTGTGAAACATCTTTAAACGTTTTCAACCTGCAGGTCTGAAACTCTGTACCCACTGAACAATTTCCTTTTCCTCCCACCTCCATCTCCTGGTAACCACCATCTTGCTTTCTGTCTCCATAGGTTTGGCAAATGTATATACTGCATGTAAATGGAATCACACAGTATTTGCCTTTTTCGGGATTGGCTTATTGTTTGTTTTTGCTGCCTGTCAGCCTGGTGCTGACCTGGGGTGATGTGTAGAGGGGTACAAGGGTGGAACTGAAGCAGCAGCCTGGTGAGGAGTAGAAATGAGCTGAAAGTGACAGGTGGGGAGCACTCCCGAGAGAAGGATTTTCTCCTCTCCACTCCTCTGACCCTTCTCCCCTCACCATCATCACATGTCTCAGGGAAGCAGAGCCTCAGGGCAGCGGCCCTCTCAGGGGCCAGGTGGACTGGATGGCTTCTGCTCTGAGGGTCCCACAGCGTTTAGGGTCTTCGGGTAAGTTTACATCTGTGACAGTAAGATACACTAAATGTTGTGCAGGCACAATTTCAGCCTCCAAAAAGGCAGCTTATTTTTTAAAAATTTAGCAGATAAATCATTTTCTTAATGTACCTTTAATAAAAGAAAATTTAGTTGAAATTTGTAGTTCTGATTTTTAGAAATTTGGTTGCAGTTTAGATGGCTGTTGACTGAGTGTCCCCTGAGGACAGAACACCAGGCCTGCATGGGCTCCGACTACAGACAGGCTCCTGCCAAGCCTGCCTCCCCGCTGACTTAGCTCTCCCCACCGCCCGTCCTGCTTTCCTTGTGACAGAGTTGCCAAATCTAGCAAATACAAATACAAGCACCCAGTACATTTTAAAATTTAGACCATCCACAAGTAGCTTTTTAGTATAAGTATGTCCCAATGAAATATTTGAGCTGTGCTTGCACAAAAGTTATTCCTCTGAAGTTGAAATTGAACTGGGTGTTGGTATTTTATCTGCAACCCTACCTGTCCCAAGAACATGCCCACAATAAATCATTTGAACACACACACACACACAAAATCATTTGTGGTTTTTTTAGTGGAAATTAATGTCACGAATGACTGCCGTCTCGGTGGAGGAGTTTCAGAAATGGTGTTCAAGACAAGCAAGACACTTTCCATGGAGAAACAAATGTGTCATCTGGTGGGCCAGAGTATAGGAAGGACAAAGTTTCCAATTGAGATAAGTCACTACTTTCACTGGTTACTGCTTCATTTTATTAATCATTGAGATTTTATTTATGCACTTATTTATTTTTATTGATTGCTTTTAGAGAGAGGAGAAGGAAGAAAGAAACATTGATTTGTTCCACTTATTCATGCATTCATTGGTTGACTCTTGTATGTGCCCTGACTGGAGATTGAACCTGCAACTTTGGAGTATTGGGACATTGCTCTGAACAACTGAGGTACCTGGCCAGGGCTATTGAGACTTTATTTATTTATTTATTTATTTAATTTTAAAGATTATATATATTTTTTATATATTTTATTGATTATGCTATTACACTTGTCCCATTTCCCCCCTTTATTCCCCTCTGCTCTGCATACCTCCTCCCACTGGCATTCCCCCTCTTTAGTTCATGTCCATGGGTCATACATATAAGTCCTTTGACTTCTACATTTCCTATACTATTCTTAACCTCCCCCTGTCTATCTTCTACCTACCATTTATGCTTCTTATTCCCTGTACCTTTTCCC
>VMDR010023702.1:0-15449 GCA_007922815.1 Macrotus californicus | reverse complement strand
TGTCATCATTTTGGTGGCAGTGAGTCGCTGCCAGTCATCCCAAAGTCATAAAATTAAGGAAACAATTTGTAATAAGAAAGAAAAAGATATGTGTTAACTTTACAGATTTCAAATTTTTGAAGTTGGAATCTAAAAAATTACTTTTATTAATACAGATTTTTCAAATGTCATATTAAAAGGTCCTATTCATGGTTAGTAAGACACTTAAAAACTATAAGTAAATTTTATTAGCTAAACTTGAGATTGTATATTTCAACACTAATGGATACTAATATGCCATGATTAAACTTGACCTGTGGAAATAGATGTAGGGCTCATTCAGATAAGAAACAAATTATCATTATTTAGACTTCTGGTCAAGATGGTGGCATAGGTAAACACAGCTTACCTCCTTGCAGAACCACATCCAAATTATAACTAATTATAGAACAACCATCATTCAAAACTGGCAGAAATTGAGTTGAATGGAAGTCTAATAACTATGAAATTAAAGAAAACACATCCATCCAGACAGGAGATGTGGAACAGGCTGGTCCCACATCCAAGTGTGGTGGATAAAGATTTGGGAGGGATATCTCAGTAGCAAGGAGTCCCAGCCCCACACCAAAACCCCCAGCCCAGGATACTAGTGCCAGGAAGATAAGTCCTTATAACTTCTGGCTGCAAAAATCAGAAGGGATTGAGTTGTGGAAGAAATTTTTGGAGTCCCAAGCATTTCCTCTTAAAGAACCAATACACAAACTTAGTCAGACTCACTCCCTCTGAACTCCAGCACTGGAGTGGCAGCTTGAAGGCACTGGTGGTATACCAAGAGGAACTGAAGTGCCTGGGATCAAGGTGAGAGCTGAGGAACAGCTTTCTCTCAGACAGAAAGGTAGGCAGAGCCACAGAACTGGCAGGTGGGTGCCATATCTGAGACTCCATTGACCTGGCTAACACTGTTTGTCCCACCCAGGAGATTCCCTGAGGCTTTGTCCCACCCAACAAAGAGCTGTTAACAGTAGCTTTTCCATATGAACGGCTGATCTTGGCTCCTGCTTCACAACTTCCTTAATACTCCATAGCCCCTCCCCATACCTCTTGCTAAGTGGCTCCAGGTAAAGCACTAGCAGCTGCCAGCCTCGGTTCACAGCTTGGCTTCACCTGGGAATCTCCAAGCCCAGCACAAGTAATAGCCATCTCAGATTGCTCTATAGCTCAGGTAGTGTGGTCCTGGGGCAAATACAGGTGGGGAATATCTTGGCCTGTACCACCTGGGAAACCCCAGAGCCTGTACACCCAGTAAACAGCTAAAGACCATGTTGGAGCACAGCCACCCTGCTTCTGCATAGCTGATCCTCCATGGAGGGCAGAGGTTGGTAGCTAGTGATCAAAGCCCATCTTTGCAACTGACTGGCCTGGGTAAATCCTTCCCATTGACGTGCCAAAAGCAACCATGCTTCAACTATAAGAGAAGGTATATTCAGCCCATATGAAGGGTGCACCTCGAGTGCCTAACTTAGGTGATAGGGGAGGCTGTGCCACTGGATTCTACAGGAGACTTACTACATTAGATCACACTACCAAGACAGGGAATCATGGCAGCTCTATATAATACATAGAAAAAAACACAGGGAGGCTGCCAAAATGAAGAGACAAAGAAACATGGCCTAAATGAAAGAACAGATCAAAATTCCAGAAAAAGAACTAAACAAAATGAGATAAGCAATCTATCGGATGCAGAGTTCAAAACACTGGTTATAAGGACACAAGGAGCTTAGTGAGGACCTCAACAGCATGAAAAGATCCAGTCAGAAATGAAGGATACACTAATGGAAATAAAGAACAATTTACCAGGAAACAACAGGAGAATGAATAAAGCTGAGGATCAAATAAAATATTGGGAACATAATACAGCAAAAAACAACCAATCAGAATAATAATAAGAAAAAAAGAATACAAGAAAACAAGGACACTATACACAGCCTCTGGGACAACTTCAAGTATTTCAACATTCACATCTAAGGGTGCCAGAAGGAGAAGAGAAAGAGCAAGAAATTGGAAATCCTCTTGAAAAAATAACAAAAGAAAACTTCTCTTATTTGGTGAAAGAAATAGATATTCAAGTCCAGGAAGCATAGAGTCCCAAACAAGATGGATACAAAAAGGTCCACTCCAAGACACATAATAATTAAAAGGTTGAAGATAAGGAGAGAATCTTAAAAGCAGCGAGAGAAAGCAGTTAGTTATCTATAGGGGAGTTACCATAAGTCTGTCAGCTGATTTCTGAAAAGAAACTTTGCAGGTTAGAAGGGACTGGTGATACATATTCAAAGTCATGAAAAGCAGGGACCTATGGCCAAGATTGCTCTACCCCACAACAATATCAAAAACTAAGCAAACAAGATGAACAGAGACAGAATCATGGATACAGAGAGCCTTTTGATGGGTGCCAGATGGGAGGGGGGTGTGGGGAAATGGGTGAAGAGGTGAGAAGATTGAGAAGTACAAATTGGTTAGTTACAGAATGGGAATGGGGATGGGGATGTAAAATACAGTATAGGAAATGGAGTAGCCAAAGAATTTGTATCCATGGACATGACCCATGGACATGAACTAAGGTGTGGGTATTGCCTGAGGGAGTGGGAGGGGGGGTGCTGGGTGGAGGTAGGCAAAGGGGGGAAAATTGGGACCACTGTAATAGCATAATCAATAAAATATAATAAAAATAAAATAAGATAGCCTTTTTGATGCCTCTAAAAATTGTCATTATGTCATAATTCATTGTCAATTTTAAATGTTGCCACCTTAATATTTTTAGCTCCCCTTGGATAAAAATAAAATGACAACCATGCTGAACAGATTTTTTATCCCAACTTAGTCCAAATATATACAAGTGTTGTAACTACAAACATTTCATTGACTGATTACCTAATTTGTTTTCAATTTCCATTTAAAGGAGATCTCAACTCAATTTAATTGTATATATTAAACTAACAAAGTTGCCTCTTGCTTGAAATGAACAAAAGTGTAATATATTTGCTTTGCCAACAAGAATCATTATTGATAATACAGGATGAGGCAAAAGTAGGTTTACAGTTGTGAGTAGGCAAAACATAGTTTATTTCTATATTACTTATTAATTGTTACATTATTTCCACACAAACAACTGTAAACCTACTTTTTCCAACCATGTATAATCTTTATTCTCTGAAGATGCCAAGTAACCTTTCAAAGCTCTGGTAGGTGAGAATTTTGTTAAAGTGGTGAATATGACATATGTATATCTATCCCCAACCACTCAGATTCAGTGCCTTATTTCAAAAAAAAGAAAGTCACCTGCAAACACCCATAGGCAACTGTTTAAGGGAGAACAATAATTTAGGGCTATGAGAAATCAACCATGCTGTCAGGAGGCTAGTAGGAATGCAAATTTCAAGTTTTTTTCTGAACTCTGCAGACAAACTGTTTCAGTTAGCTGGAAAGCCTAACTTAAGGTACAGAAAGATGAGAAAAAAAGACAGGACGTTTAACATCATTTTCTAAAGAACATATAGTTCTAAATTTCTTGACAAGAATGCATTTTCCTCCTGGACACCCACATTTTATGGTTATGGATCCTGGATTTACTTAGTAGCTGGCTTATGGGGAATGACTACTGAGATTTCGGCTCTTGGCAAGAGAATGAAACTTTATAGTTAAGACCATCAATTAATCTATGGAACATAGATTATATGGGTAGGTGGACTAATGTTTTAGGAAAGATAACATCATGTAGTTCTGGCTAATGAAAGCAAAAGTAAGCCTGTTGTGAAGTCCTAGGAAAATGTTCTTCATTCTTAAAAAAAGAGACAGAAGAAAGAAACACGCTGTTGTCAGCCTTTGAACACTGACGGGTGCGCACATGATGCTGCTGTTGTCAGCCTTTGAACACTGATGGGTGCACACGTGATGCGTGGAACTGCAGCAGCCATTTCCAGGAAGAGGCAAGTCTAAGGAACAAAGCCAATGTGCCGAGAATAGCAACAACAAAACAAAATACAGACAATTTGTGTCAGTGATGTTACAATTGTGTCACTAGCTTAATCAACACTAGCACCACTCTAATGCTGAGTTTCCAGTATGAAATGATAAACTTTCCGCAATGAATAATCAATTCTTCATGTGGTCTACCATTTGCAGTCAGCCATCTCATATATTCTTCCTGGCTTGTGCATCTGGTATGTGCAGACTTTCTGAGTCAATTAGCCAGTAATGTAGGTTCTCACACAAATAAAAAGGAAAGGGAACTTCTGAATCACACATGATCAGAAACATGGGTCTCTGTCTCCTGAAACTGCTCAGAAAAGAGGGTGGTAAAATCCTGGACTCAGAAAATCGGCTGTGACTCCGTTGCTTCTGGCTCAGACAGAAATAATGAAAAAAAAGCACCTGTCAGCTCGAGTTCTGTACCACACATGCTTGGCAAAGAAAAAATGGGGTCTGGCCCTAGTAGAGAATGATTTACTCCAGACCTTATAATCACTGGAATTTTAAGATAAAACCAAATTAGCTGCTGTCTGACTGCCAATGCAGGATTCAAACAGTGGTAGAAATTTTATAAACAGTGTTTGGTGCATCCATTTTTATCTAGAAGAGATCTGTTCCTTTCTCCACACAGACACATTCTATCTGGAAGAAAATTTTGTCACTCCAGGTGTGTCTTCTTTGCTGAAATTGAATTTGCATATTTCCAAACCTTGCTCTGTAGACCAAGCTGGCTGCTGCTTCTGTGGGGTAATTCTCTGCAATATTAGTTTTGCTTATTAAAACCTTAATAGAATGAGCTACTTTAAAAGGAGGTTTCTCATTAAAATGTCAATTGTTCAATAAAATACATTTGTGCTGCCTAATTGATAGAAAAAGAGTTTTAGGAAAAATGCAGAGCAATGTTGAATTTTTAATGCTCAAAAACATCCAGGTTTGGGTTCTGGTGGAGAGTGGGTAAGGCGGAATAGCTCTTCACAAGGAATTCTCACAAGGAATTCTGTAGTGCCTCGTGACTTTTTTTTAAGGACTCAGTCCCTATTTTTATACCTTAGGCAGCATAACTAGACTGTGAAACACAATCTTGGGACTGACATAATAAAAACATGCATTAATTCACATTCTACTTATTCAAAATTTGTAATTATAAAAATTGTCCTTTTTCACATACTCTAGGAAGAAAGTGCCAAACACGATATTGTTACAATTGGCTTTTGACTCTGGTGGACCGTGGTCATTCATGGAGGAATTCTAAGCTTCATCTCACTCTGAAGCCTCTGGAGGTCCAAGGTGGGATCAGTTTGTACAGTTACGGAGACTTTATTTTGAGTTAAGACAATGGTTCCCAAACGTGCCTGCGCTTTTGAATCACTTGGGGGTCTTTTAAAAATTCCACACAGTCATCAGTGTGTTTTAAAGCTCCTTAGGTAATATGTAGACAAGTTTGGGAACCACTAAACTAAGTTATCTGACAGATTGGAATTTAGAGGAAAACCTTTGTGTTGTTTAGAGAACCTAGTGACTACAGATTCACTTCTCCTGGCTTCTGTTCTTGACCTTGTGATGCTCGATCTCATTAAAAGTCTGAATGGGTCACACAAAATGCTCAGTTATACTCTATTATGAGTTAATGGGGAAGTATGAAGCTGCAGTGGAATAACAAATTTGGACAGGAAGGAAGGTCTCCTGACTTAAGTTCCATAAGGTCATTGGCGAAAACAAGTTCACGTGCTTACAGAGGCTCAGCGCATCCACAAATGAAGTGGGTGGGAGAAAGAAACATTTCTTTTCCCAAAACAACAAGGTCTGAAGGAACACAGTATCATCATACATGCATATAAATATGTGTTAAATTATATATCAAGAACAGATTTTATGAGAGTTCTGTCTAAATGATCTGCATTCACAGTTTCAATGCTTGCATTTCTCTCAAGTGAAAGGGGCAAGGAGTGGATTTTAAATATATATGATTAAAACTCCCAGACTCATTGAACAGTTCACCCCTAAAGTAAATCTAGGTTTCTCTTTCTCAATGAAACCTTTCTATACTTCTGACTAAAATGGGTTGACTTCACTTTGTTCCAGAACTATCTTTATTTTTTTCCAGAACAGATTTATTGGAATCTTCCAATTTTTTACAATATTGACGCCTTTTTAAAAGTTCCATGTACTCAGATGGCCAAACAAATGCACATCTGCTGACATTAGTTAGCTGTCTCTAAAAAATACTGCCACTAGAGAAAACATCCCTTTAGAATTTTTATGCTAATTACAAATGATCTCTTATTTATCTTCCTCTGAGGACACAGTCCCCTAAAATATGCTTACCAATCAAAAATGATTTAATCTTGCTCGAATTATTAAATACATTTGAAAGTCATTTTTTAAACCTTGGATTTAAGAATAATTTGTAATGTAAACATATTTATGTGGATAGCTCAAAAATACCTCAATTTATACTCGCTCAAAACTGAACTCGTGATCTGCACCAGGGACTGGGAAACTCCGGCCCACAGGCCAAATCTGCCCACCACTCGTTTCTGTAAGTAACATTTTATTGGAACGGTGCCACACTCATTCTGTCCATGGCTGATTTCAGCCTGCCATGACTATGTGCTATCAGGCCTTTTATACAAAATATTGGCTGACTCAGAGCCAAAGAAAACTGAAGGACAAAGCCCTAATGCAAGACAGCCTAATATCCATAAAGCACAGGTTTAGTCATTTTTGACCTCTTTCTTTCTCTTGCCCCACCCCGTATCTAAGTTACTAATAACTAGTGTAGATTTTCTCTCTTGCAAATCACTTCACCCAATTTACTAGATGCTGAACTTGTTTTAGTTGCTGGGAACAAAATAGAGAGACATGAGTGCCTCTTTTTTCATTGTTCCTCCTGTAAATAGATTAGCCCCAATCAGCCCTAAATAATAATAGCATCAGCTGTTTTCCACAGGACTAGAATGAGGAGGTCTCAGGTCATAGACAAAGGGAAGGGAATAATTCCTCTACTCCCTGAAAGGGAGTCACAAGACTACCAGTCTCAGTTAGACTACAAAGGCTGCACAGAAAGAAAAATCTTGCCTTAAAAATGACCTTTTGATATCACAAGGCCATAATCTTCTGGGAACTACATGTTAACTGTCCCCGAATTTGTATATGCAATTCATGAAGTTGTACAAAGTGCCAACCTTTTTACCAGATGATGTAATTCTAAAGAACACACATAACTTCCCAATTTTTAACCCTTTAAATCTCACCCCAACGCCCTGATCCAGCAAGCAGATTTGAGTTTTGTCCTTCTTGTTGGTTGTTCTTTGTTCCTTCTTTGTTCTTCTTGCTGGTTGACCTTGCAATGAAAGCTTTATCTTTTCTCAAAAGCCAGTGCCGGAGCATTAACTCCTATGTGCATAAGGCAATGAACTCTTGCTGGGTGGCTCTACCACGCTTTCTCTGCATTAACTTTCTATGGAGTTTTCTCACCCCACTTTCCTTCTGGGCTCTTCATATTTCAATTTGTTACCCTACAGCTAGAAGTATCCTTTAGCATGTGGATGTGATCAAATCACCTTTTTGCTTAATCTCTTCATGACTCTCCTTGCTCTTGAACCTCTTAAATGACCCTTTGTAGTCTGGCAGGGACATTCTTCAGCTGACTTTGTTCTCTTGGCTTTGAGTTTCATGAAGTGTCCTGCCTCATAGTGGGTTTGTGCTGCAATATGCTGCTCACCAACTCTTCAGTTCACTGAATCTTGCTCAGGAAATCTCTACCTCCACTCAGTAGGGTCCTCCTTTTATAAACTCTCAAAGAACCCTCTTCAAAGAGATAACATAATTACAAATTATGCAAATTATAGCTTTATGAAGTCTATCTCCCAATTCATGTAGGCTCCATGAGATCAGAGTTTCTGTGCACTTTATTCACTGTTGGAAACTGAAATCTGGGAGGGAGGTCGATAGCACTGTTGGGTTGAATGCGTGAATGACAGAGCGTGAAGGGAAGAAAAGACTGACCACTCCACTAGAAGTGATTTTTCTTCAGCCAAAATTTGAGTTTATCTCTAATTAGACACAATGAAGGATCCATACTTACTTATGTGTTATCGGTTTTCTAGTCATTTACTACACATCTACAGAGTGAAAGTTTATAGTTAAAATGCCCTTGGCACTTTTATGAGGAAAGAAAGGGAAATATGGAGCACTCAGTTGCTAGGTAGAGGGTAAATGGACACAACACACCAAGGAGAGGGAGCAAAACAAGTCATGTGCAATGTGAAGCCAAGGACAGAACTTGGTTTCAATAGGTCCCTCATTGTTACCTTCTTCATTGGTAAGCTTAGCTACTTAGCAACAGTGAGCTAGGAAGACAAAGATTGGGTTCAAAGACTGACTTCATCACTTTCAGAGAATAAGCCCAAAGTCAATCTGGAGTGTCAGTTTTCCAAGTTTATTTGTTATGAAGATTAAGTTAGATAACATGTGTAAGACACTAATATAGTTCCTGAGATATCATAGCTGCCTAACTATTAATTTTTATTAGAATATTTTATGGATTCACTGATCAACTTATTTCATGCAAAAAAATTTAAGATGGTCATTCCCAATCTCCTCCATGCTCTTAAACTCTGATTTGTCCAACCGAATATCACTAGCAATTAATGCCATAGAGGTATTTCAGATTCTATGCATCCAAAACCAAACATAACATGTCCCTTCCCTTTCTTTACATCTTGCCACACACTCTCCATTCTGTCGTGGATACCACAGAAGTTAATACCATGAGCATCGGATTCAGAGGGACATGGGCTCAAATCCTAGCAGAGTGACTGTGACCAAGTCACTTAAGCTGTCTCAACATTATTTTTTTCATCTATGAATAAAAGATATGCCCTGTCTGGTATGGCTTAGTGGATTGATCATCAGCCTATGAACTGGGACACAGGGGTCACCAGTTAGCTTCTGGCCAGGGCACACACCTGCGTTGTGGACCAGGTCCCTGGTTGGGGGTGCGTGAGAAGCAACTGATAGATGTATCTCCCACACAGTGATGTTTCTCTCCCTTTATTTCTTCCTCCCTTCCTGCCTCTAAAAGTAAATAAATACAATCTTTAAAAGATTTTAAATAAAATAAAGATAGTAATGCTTACCTCCTTGATTTACTGAGAAAATTAATGTCAGTGAGGCACATTCTTTGACACACAGTAAAAGCTTGACGAGTTGTATCTATTGAGAGTATTATTACCCACCATACCTCATCTTTGACACCATTCTCTACCTTGCTCCTCTTAAAAAATAGCAGTTGCAAAGTTTGTCCCAGTCTTCTTCCATAAACCCACTTCCTCCTGGGCCCCAGTGATATGGATCTATTAGTTATTATTGTGTCTCCTTACTTGTTCTCTCTGATTTCAGCTCTCCCCTTTTGTTTCTTGTTCCTTTGCTATGTTTGTCTTCATAGCAGCTACTCTCTGAACTTAAATGCCTGAGTGGGCACCTCTTTGTCTCCCTCAACTTGAGAGCACATCTGTTCACCTTGTACCTAGAAGAGTGACTCAAAATGGCCAAGAAGTGGCCAGAGTGGCTTGGGATGCCAGTGTGGTTCTACTGAACCGTGGATTAAAATGCACTGCCCACTCGAGACTGTTTGGTCAACCTCATGTTAGCATTCATGTCACTCCAAAGCAGAACTCTGATCCCTTACTCCTGTCTCATCCGCCCCCTGTCACCCCACATTCCCATTACTCTTTTAGCAAAGGGCACTATTTTATGAGGCCCTTAAATATCCTTAGATGCCTATTTACACAATTCACTTTACACTCATCCTCTTGGCTGTCATGTTTTTTCCCTAATTCTTCAACAATCAGCTCAAATGCCCCAAATTTTCCCTGATACCTTTAAACTAGAAATGCCCTCTCCCTTTGTTGAAATTTCTCAGCATTTTATCTCTACTGTTCCCCTACCTCTTCTACTTATATGTTGAAAACTGTGGCCACTATGTATTTTTAAAGCCCTCAGAACCTAAATGGTGGAATGGAACACAGGCAAATTCTACCCAAGAAAAAATTTCCAAGATTAGGACAGAAAGGGATAAAATCCTTAGGATAAAAAATACGTTCTTTTAATGCCCTTGAACGTTCCTTATTCTTTCTTTTTGTTTGAGTCTCCCATGTCTGACTTGCTTAAATATGACAAGCTATACAAGCAAGAGTGATAGAAGTCCTCATATCACTGCTACTAAATCTTCTTTTCTAACCAGCTCAGCCATTCATCTTAGCTTTTTGCACTCCAGACAACTTGCAAATTGCTTTGTACCCACTCGCCTGGGGTGAGTCATGCTCTCTGCCAGGTAAGTGGAGAAGAACGCTGATCAGTCAGTTTTCCACCTGAGACAAGAATTGCTTTTGATTTTCTTTTTTTTCCCCCCTCTCCTTTCTATTTTGCTAAGCCTCTGAGTCTCTTCCCTCTTATGAACTAGAGAAGAGAAACAATTTTTATATTGATTATTTAGGATAGTTGCCCCACATTTCATTCTGATGAATACTAACCCTGAACCGTAATCTCTTGAACATAGAAAACTCCCTATTCAGTATCGCCATGTCAGGGGAATCCACAGTGCACCCTGAGAAGTTTCGCTATTAAGGGGAGACTAACCCTTGATGTAAGCCATGGCTTCTAATTCATTTGAGTACAGAACAGACATTCTTTCCCCTCCTGTAATATCTACCATCTCCATATCCTGCAGAATCTTTATCTCTCCAATAACACCGGAAAACAGTGGCATGGGGTAACTAACCCTTTGACTGAGAATCTAGCATCATCTTCCAGAACTTTTTCCTAACCTGTGGGGTCATGGAAATTCAGAGAACATGAACTGGATGGTAAACTCTCAGAATACTAGCTGGATCACCTTGGGCTGCTGTCAGGCTCAATTTTCTCACCAGTGAAGTGGAGTTACTCTGGAAGAATCAAGTAAGATTGTATATGTGAGTAGTTCAAAGATAGTAATATTTAATCAAAATAACTATGTTTTATTATAAGAAGAATAAACTCTTGTTTCCTGTGGTTTCAGCTTTCTCTTGCTCACTGCCTCCACGCTTTTATTCAGACGGCTTCTCTGCTGTCATGACCTCTCCCTCATACAGGTTAGCAAGGCTGATGCAGAGACGGTCTCCTGGTGAACACTAGGCAAGCCAAGGTGAGATGCTCTCCTCTGTATTATGGGGAAAGGGGTTGCAGATCCCCACCAATTGAGCCTAAGTCAATAATATTGATTTTAAAGCATGTGCTGACCAATAATTAACTGGAAAACAGACATCTCTACATTAATCCAAGGAAACAACTTAAATTGTTGCAATTTTAGGCTCAGTTGCCAGCTCAGAGGATATAGTAGTGACATATTTGAGTAAGAGTCCTTTGTTATCCTTCAAACTGCAATACATCTAAGTAGCCACTTCTGTCCCATGCCCTAATGAGCACCAGAGAAGCTGTTGAGATATATGTGCACTGATGTCTACATCCATTTATACATGAATAAAATCAGATAGGCTGTTTAAGAAATGAAGTCTACTCTCACAAACTTATAAATTCAGAAAGTTAGGCAAGCTATGGACTGAATGTTTGTGTACCCTCTAAATTCACATGTTGATGCCTAATTCCCACTGTGATAGTATTTAGAGGTAATTATGTCATGAAGGTAGAGCCTTCATGAATGGGATTAATGTCCTTATAAGGGAGACCCCAGGGAGCTCCCTCACTATTCAGCCATGTGAAGACACAGTGAGAAGACATCTGTCTTTGAACCAGGAAGTGGGCTCTCACCAGGCACAGTCCACTGGAGCCTTGATTTTGGATTTACCAGCATTCAGAAATCAGTTCATTATTGTTGTTTACAAGCCACCCAGACCATGATATTTGGTTATACTAACTTGAATGCATTAAGACAGCATATTTGTTTATTTTTACATTGAGAAACAAAGTCATCTTCAGAAAGTGAGACAAATGAAGCATTTACTTAACTCAGTTTATCTCCCAGGAATGCTGGAAGACTAACAGGTTATAAAATGTGCTTTTTCATCAAGAAAAGTGCATATAAGACGATAGGGCCTATGATATCCAGGAAGGACCTTTTATGACAAAATGTTGGACATTTAGACATGAGTGGTCTTTAAACCATCCTCCTGACATCACCTTGTATTTCTCTTGTCTCAAAATTCAAAAGCTAGACACTAAGCATCCTACATTTCATGAAGTACATTAAGCAATAACAATACAGATATAGGAAATACCTATTTTCTTTTCCTCAGTAGGATCTTGATGTTATACTAGAAATTTGCATGTAAATCCCAATAAAATTCAGCATCATTCAAGATATAATTGTGGACCAATTGGTCCTTAACCTGACTTTTCTAAGATATTGAAGCAAGGACTATGAGAATAAATGTGCATTCTTTAGTGGGACATTAAGGGGAGAAAATTCAGGGAGAGTGAGCAGCTTAAACAAATACAAGAAAGCATGAAAGCCCTCCATTCAGGATGCAGATGAAGATGAGGGACTATAAGTAGTTTAAGTTGAGCTGAAATATAGACTGCAAGGAAGGAAGGAAGAAGACGATATTAGAGACAGACACAGGTAGGCACTAGGTCATGGAAAACCAACTTACATATTTTTGATTTGACAGCTATTTACTGACCACCTAGTGTGTATTAAGTGATGTTCATTCAGAACAATTGCTGAAGAAGTTGAATATGACTCCTAAGCTGAAGAAGCATAGAGTTGGTAAGACAAAGCACCAACCACACAACAAATTAATAAAATATATACTGCAATAAGTGTTAAGAAGGAAATAAATAATGTCCTAATGCAAGCACAATACAGGGGCAACTCCTTTAAATAGAAGATGGAAGAGACAGAAGAATTTTTTAAGTTGTGATCTGAAAGCTGAGGGCATAGGAAGTCACAGGGCAAGTGCAAAGGCCCTGAGGCAGGGAAGACTTGGTGTAGTAGAGCAATGCCTCTCAAACTTGAACGTGCAAACAAATCCTTTTGTGAATTTGTTAAAATGCAGTTCTGATTCAGTTGGCCTGGGTGGACTTGAGGTTCTGCATTTTTAACAAGCTCCCAGGTGAAGTCACTGGTTTGGGGACTACACTTTACCAGCAAAGTGTTAAAGGAACAGAAGACAAAGAGGGTGTCTAGAGCCTAGTGGTGAGGGTAAGATCACTGTACATGAAAGTAGAGAAGAAGACCGAGTTCAGCTCAGGACTGTCATGTGGCCCACTGGGAAAGCTGTGCTTACTGGCAGACCTACAATTCATTCTCATTCCTTATGGGGTACAGGGAGGAGACAGTGAATGTAGGAGCATATTCCAGAAAGAAAGAAGAAAGGATGCTTAGTCAAATTTCCTTTTACAACAACAGAACTGTCAAACAAATGGTGTATGATAGCTTCATATTTCTTATCTGTGGAGTGTTTCTGGCAGGATGTACCTAGTCTGTCTGAGATTACTTACAGTAAACAAACCTGGAATCTATCAATTTACAGGGTATGATTTTCTGGAAAACATCTTGTAAGCTGTGTATCTCCCTAAGTTTAAACTTAGAATGATGTTTCATGAACAAAACAGCTCTCTTTTTTTGTACGTAGCCACATAAATTACTTACAACCCTAACTTATTATCCTGGGTTAACTTATTATCCTTGGCCTGAAGGCAAGAAAGGATCTGGAGAGTGGTATTGGCACTCCTGAACCTCTCTCAACTTTCCCGGTGCTCCACAACTATTAATGACTGGAATTAAAGAGTAAAGCCTGCTGCTGGGTATTATGGACTGAACAGTGCCCTCCCCAAATTCATATGTTGAACCCTAGTCCCCCATGTGACTGCATTTGGAGATGTGGCCTAAAAGCAGATTATTAAGGTCAAATGAAGTCAGAAGGGTGGGGCCTTAATCAAGTAGGACTGGTGTGCTTATAAGAAGTAAAGAGGCACCAGGAAGGCTTGCACACACAGAGAAAAGGCCGTGTGAGGTCAGAGTAAGAAGATGGCCTTCTACAAGCCAGAGAGAGAGGTCTGCTCAGACAACAACCCCGCTGGCACCTTAATCTTGGACTTCCAGCCTCCTGAACTGTGAGAGAATAAATTTTGGTTGTAGAAGTCACCCAGTTAGTGGTATTCTGTTATGGCAGCCTGGGCTGAGTAATGCACCGAGTCAGATCTCTGATTTGTACAAATCAGGTTTGCCAACCTAATCCAATGATTTTCAACCTTTTTTATCTCATGATACATATAAACTAATTACTAAAATTCTGCAGCACAGGAAAAAATGTATATATTTTTTGCAGACCTGACAAAAAAAAAAAAGAAAAGGTATAATTTGATTCATTCATGCCAGATGGCTCTTATTGTTGGTTGTTGTCATTTTTTTCCTTTTATTTGACAATCTAATGGAAAAAAGGTCAGTGCCCCTGACCAAATAGTCAAGTGTCACATGCTTTAAAAATTCTCGTGGTGCACCAGTGTGCTGCAGCTTGAAAACCCCTCATGTCTACTCACCTATGCAGGTGTGGAGAAGTAACCCCTTGGAGTGACTGATGGCTTAAAGCAGAGGTCCTCTGCCCAGGACATGCTGGAAGCTTCTGAAACATGCCGATGTCCTTATTTAATCAGTCAGCAATGGGGCCTAGACATCATCAATATGTTTTCAAAGCTCCCAATATGATTCCTATATGCAGCCAGCAGTTGAAACAGTGGGCTAAATTATGTTTTTGAAAAGGTGTCTGGAGACCTTGGAGGAAGGGATGGAGTATAAGGTGTCCCTACATAAGCATGGGGTACAAACCTGGTTTTCGTCCTCTGCAGACCTGATAGGTGATTGGAGTTAAAGTATCTTTTCCCTTCAAATGCCCAAGTTCTCACTGCCAGAGCATCTGACTTTATCTTGGATGAGAAGCCATGTAGTTCTGTGAGGGCCACACATCCATCAGAACCCTGAGCACCAGGCCTCTCAGTAATTGCCCATTTTAATGAAAAAAGTAACTTAATATATATGCATTATTGAAATGCACTCTCCAGTCTTTTTTTTGCCAACCTGCACATTTCTGCAATAAGCCATTTATTCAGAGCTCAATTATTTTGTGATGTTTGATTAAACAAAATCAGCACCAAAATAATTCTATTAGGGTTAATTGACATCGTCTCACAGGAAAATTATCCACTTTGCTTGTCATGCTTTTAGTAACAAGCTTCCCAGATTTTGATGGCCACATCAGAACACAATTTTTGAAGATTGCTCTGGAGGCTGAATACAACCTTACAGACTATTTTTACAAAGCAGTTACCATATCAACAGATCAAACAATTATTCAGCCTTAAGGGTAACACTGCAATATACATAAGACTTGGCAGCTAGGATTTAACCAATAAAACCTTGTAATTAGTTTCTTAATCCAGAG
>VMDR010023701.1:0-15433 GCA_007922815.1 Macrotus californicus | reverse complement strand
ACGAATGTGTGTGAGGGAAGGGAGGGCTATACTAAGGAGAGAGGAAGGAAGGAAGAAGGGTGCATTGGAAAATTACATGAATGGGTTCTGGGAAGGTGACAGTGACAGCATCCACATAGTTTTTCAATTTCTACAAATCTTTGATCTGGACTCTTGGGACTTGGGTTCATTATCCCCCAATTCTCTTGTGTGATGTTATTGCTGACTCTTTCTAAGTGATTATTGTTGTTACTGGGTTATTATAGATTTGGATTGAATTTGCATTAATAAAAGCTGAGTGAATCACATAGTCACCTGTGTTGATTCTCTGTTATTTCTTGGTGCTGGTGTTGCCTGAAGGGACGGTGGCCATATATGTGGCCTGACACCTCCATTTGGTGACAAAGGCTGAGGGCTGGCTTATAGGAAAGACTATAGCGTGGATACTCCTAAGGTTAGAGTCTTGCATGCTTGACAACTGGGAAGGCCTCTGGTATTCAGTGCTCAGCTGCCAACCAAGCTTTCCAGAAAGTGTGCTACTGAGGGGATGTTCTGTCCACAACTGTGAGTCCTTTGAGGCTTTATCAATAGCTGGGGCAGGTGGGTTGTACCCTTTGTTCTCACAGGGGCCTGACCTGGCAAATTCTTGTCTATGTGGGGATGATAGTTCTGGGCAGTTGCATAAAAATGCTACTGAAATTTTAGTAACAAAAGAGTAAATAACATAAGAGGCCAGACCTTCCCCAGGTCACACTCAAGATCTCTGAGAACCCTTGCTCAGCAAGTTCACATTAGTCCTCACTGTTCCAAAGACTCTCACACTCCAAATTAAGACTCTCATCACTGTGGCAGCTTCTTGCAGAAAGGGCCTGCTTAAACAGCTCTCGTGAAGAGAGGCCAGTCTCAGAAAAACCACAGTCTAAGCTTCCATATTTTTCAAACTTTTCTTTCTTTCTTTTTAAAAAATAAAACCCCTTACCTTTAGATAAAAAAGAAGTAGAGGGGTGTTTCTTTCCTATCAAAAAAAAAAAAAAAAAAAGAAGAAAAAGAAAGAAACACACTTTGATCTTTCCAAGAGATCCTATTTTCCTTTTATAATGCAAATGAAATCAAATAACGCATATGCACTGGTAAATTCTGACCCTCTCACTGACCCTCCCCTTGCCCATAAAGAGGTTTCCAGAAATTCTAGCATTGTTGATTTGGCCTTTTCCCTTTGTCCATGCTCTCCTCCCTACTATTTTTTTTACCCTCTTTACCTACCTCCCCAAAAGTCATTTTTATTTTGAGGATCTAGTTTATTAGAGAACAGGGGAAGCATTAGCTAGAGAATTTATACTGGAAATGAAAGGAAAAAAAATCTAAAAATGAGTTAGAGTGCTACAGGAGTCCAGTAGGGTAGGTTTCACAAAATTTTAAGTTGGGAGTTGAGAATGAGAGAGGAAACATTCCCTGGGAGAATATTCCATCTCCATGGAAGATACTGAGAATGGAAGAGCTGAAGAGAGAGGATGACTAAGATGTTTGAGTATGAATTAACAAGGTGGCTTTTCAGGAGGTGGAGCAATAGTTAAATGACTTTGAATTGTTTTTAATGACTCTGTAGTTGTCTGTTTTTCTTTGAACTGGGAAGCATTGTTTAAACTACGGCCCATGAGATGGGTCCAATCATACTCATGTTCTTGAAAAATGTAGTGAATGTTCACTATCTTTGCAATAAATGCAGAAAACCTAATATAAGAAAGAATAAGCATTTCTTTCAATTAACGATCAGAAGTGTGCCCAGTGCCAGTGTGTGCTGACCTCACCTTATCCTCCAAAGTTTCTCTTCCTTGGGAGCTGGGTAAATTGCATACTTTAGTTGCTCTCACCACTGCAGCAACACAAAGGCTTATTTACTGCTGACAATACTTTGCTGAGTGTGCAGGGGTGCTGTCCCTTGCTGAGAACCAACTCCATGCCATTGCCATTTTTGCCCCTCCTCACCCAACATATGTCCTGATGGTGCTCCAGTGAAGGCAGGAACTATAGTCTTTACTTAACCAAAACCAACAAAATTGGTTGCCCTCTAAAAGCGTGCCCAACTACTGTCAGAACCACCTTATTTGGGGGCAAAAAGAGAAAAGTCATTCTTTATAATTCCAACTATCTTCTAAAAACAGTTGCCCCTGATGAGCAGAAGGCTCTCAGCTATGTTGATGAGTTCTATCGGCAAGTTTCAGAGCAGCATCTATAAGAGAGAAGAAATGCTCTGCATAATGGGAAGGGAAGAATTTGAGGTTCACAGGCTGTGTATAGAGAAAAGAAGGAAAGAGGGAGAGAGCATGTGGGATGTGTGCTATCTATTCTAACTCCAAATCTTTAGCAAATCCTGTTAAACTCAAAAAATGGTGCTGACTTCCGAGTGCAAGTTGATGCACGACAGGAATGGTACATACGGGCTCGGTATCTGTTGGCAGAGAGTACCAAGAGAATAAACAACACTTAGACTTCACAAACATCACAAAGAAGGCTGTGGAACTAGGGGTGTGGAATCCAGTTTGCCTGGATCTCTTGGACAGCTGATACTGGGTTTCCATTAAAAAGAAGATTTTTCAGGACACAGTTGGAAATAAAGCTACAGAATGCAAGTATTCCTGACAATTTATTGACATAAACACACACTGAGGTATAAAGAACTGATGTCTGATTGAAAAGACTTATTCGAAAGTCCACGTGGGAGGGCAGTAGGAATCTGAAGAAGTGTGAAAGAGAGGAGATGCTAAGAGAGAAAGGTGGGTAGTGAGAAGGTGGGTATGTCTGAATCTGAGCTAATAAAAATTTGCAGCATATATGGGAAAAAGGGGTACCCATCAGGTGACTAACAAGTGTTAATTTTTCTGTGTGGCTGTATAAGTTGTGAATTTAATGAAAAAGAATTGAAAGGTTCTCAAATTCAGTTCTTAAATCTCAGTGACATAAAATAATATCCATTCTCCTACATCTTTTTCTTTTGTAGAAAACAATGGGACATTTATTTATAACTCAAAAAAAAAAATAACCCACCAAGCAATAGAGTAAGAGATTAATTATAAACAGTGAGTCCCACCCAGCCCTGTTTCTCTAAGGCTGCACGGTTAAATGGAATCTCTGGAGAGAACATGTGGACAACAGAGGATCTGTCAGCGGTGCCTCCGGTCTGGACTCCTGCTGCATCTTCGGCCACCTCTCCTCTTGCCCTTGAGTGGACCCCGAACAAAACACCAGTCCACGCTGATCGGCTGTCCCATCAAATCCTGGCCATTGAGACCCTCCATAGCAGCCTGGGCCTCCTTGTACGTTTCATACTCAACTAGAGTATACCCCTTCAGGTATCCTGTACGCCTGTCCAGGTTGAGGTGGATGTTTTTTATTTCCCCATACTCTGCAAATTTGTCATGGATATCTTCTTCTGTGGCTTCCTCGTGGACTCCAGTGACAAAGAGAATCCGGCCTTCAACAGAGCGTTGCGGTCCGGGTTCATCTCCATCCTGCTCCACACTGTCATAATCCTCACGCATCCGTGCTCGAGACCCCTCGGAGCGAAAGCCGCGGCCCTTCCATTTCTTTGCTTTTTCTTTCAGTTTATGGATGCTCTCGTCTCCATCTTCGTCCATGGCGAAATCCTCGCCCCCAGCCTCATGAAGATCCAGCACGTCCGACATCTTGCCTTCCTCCTAAGTCTCATAAGTGCGGCTCAGCAACTAAGCCTCCTACATCTTTTTAATGACCTAAAAAAATCAGGTGTGAGAACTTGAGATCTTGTGATCTATTACAGTATATATATTCTGAAGTTAATACTCCGTGTGTGTATCTTTGTTCCATTTTGAGCATAACACACAAAAATGAACATATTCTTGTAAAAATGTTTTTATGTTCTCTCTAGTTTCACTTAAATACTTCCAAGAAATGATTTCCTGGTTAGATTAATGATCTTTTCTGTTCTTGACATTGGACACATGTTCCTCCACCATCTCCCCACTCCCTAGGATAAAAACCGGTAAATGTCAGTTAGTACAATTAAAATGAGACAATTCCTATTGCATCATGAAAATTTGAAGCTGCTTTGCATTTTTCTAAATTATTTTCAGGGAAAGCACTTTTGTTAACAAAAATATATTTTCAGTATGGAAATTTGGATTGGAATTGCAGCCTATTGCATGAGTTCAGACACATCTGGTTAATTGGAGGACAGGTCTGACAGATGGCTAACTTGCATTTGGGGCTAACAAGTCTTCTAACTAGTGCTGTACCTGGGTGTGGGATTCGAGCTGCATTTACTGCTGAGGTTCAGAAATAAGTGGGGATTTCTGGTGAACTGGTGAGTGGTCTGAAAGAAGCCCGCTGTGAGAGGTTGTGTCCTCAGGGAGGAAGGAGCCAAGCATGAAGAGTTTGAAACAGTAAAAAGATGTACTTCCCAGAGGGGTTAGAGATAGGAGGACATAACTCTGATGATTCAATCTGCTGTTAGCCTAGATATCCACATTGAAGGAAAATCTGGAAATTCTGTAACACGTCAGACTGAAGCAATGCTGCTTTGGGATCTCTCCTCCAGAACACAACACAAGAGGGCGGGAATCATTCTCATTCATTACCCTCTAGGACATAGCACAGCTCTGGTGCCCTGTGCCTCACGGTTTACAACAGGGTAGTCCAGGGGGATGGCAGTGATGCTCATCCCTGTCAGAACTGCATTGGAGCAGCTGCAGGGTCTGCTTGGTGGAGTATTGGTGGCTGCAAGGCAGGAAACTGCTATGCAGGCAGAGGTTTGAAGAGAGACCACAGTGCAGAGGCCATGGTATATACCTACTGAACCATGCA
Source organism: Macrotus californicus (assembly GCA_007922815.1). Classification (NCBI taxonomy): domain Eukaryota; kingdom Metazoa; phylum Chordata; class Mammalia; order Chiroptera; family Phyllostomidae; genus Macrotus; species Macrotus californicus. The sequence continues at coordinate 10,615 of VMDR010023701.1, read as the reverse complement.
GATGTTAAGGGAATGAGATTTTCCTGTGCACACAGCCCATGAGGACCAGCAGAAATACTTGAGCTGGAGTGATTGTATGGGCAATTGATCTTCCACGGACTTTGTGAATACCATTCTTTCTGCCAGGGACATTCTCTTGGTCACCATGACTGCTTCCTTGCTAATATCTTCCACAAAAGTGTAAGCTTTTCCAAGAAGCATTCCCTGACCATTTTAAGTAAGTTAGTTTCACTCCCACTGTGACCAGCTTGAGAGGAAATTCACTGACCTTAGCAAAACCCTCAAGGAGAAGACCAGAAAAACAAAGAGGAGAAGTAGCAAGTCTTCAGAAACTTGGATACAGTGCTGAATTGCTATTATTAGTTCCTGAGAAGATTTTAGAAGGATAGGAACTGTGAAGAAAGACAAATGGAATTGGGGATTTTAGTCTGAGGAAGCAAGGCCATAGATGCCACTGAAAAAAAACAAGCATATTGGGTCAGGTTAATGACTGGCCATTCCTCCCCACCCCCCAACACACACATGCACGCACAGCTTGCAAAAATAGATCTAAATTTGAACTGTAGCAACTGGAATATACATTAAAGATAAAACAGAATTTAGGGCCTGCGATTCTCAACCAGGACATGCTGCAGAATCACCTGGGATTCTTTTTCAGAATAAATGTTCCCCGGGGCCCCCTGTCAGGATTACTTCTTTGTCAGGTGGTCTGGAGAATGTGCATTTTGGTTTGGACTGGCCATTGGGAAGGCCCCTCTTCCATTTTCATTTTTTGCAGCATTGAATTCCTTGAAAAGTTTTTCCCAGTTGGCCTGGACTTAATTTCCCTATCAGCTTAGTTCCTCAGGAAGTTGGGCCTCTGTAGGCAAAGCACAGGCTCTTGTCGGTAACGGGACAAATTGTTTTCTGAAAGGCCAGCAGGGGGAGCTATAGAACAACAGTTTTCCTCTTGTCAAATATTTCCATGGCCGCAGGTATAGAAAAACAGTCAACATTTCTCTACTGGGTTATATTGTAATTTGGAACAGATTAAACCGCCGCAGGTGTAGAAAAACAGCCAATTTTTCTCTATAACGTTATAATTTGGCAAAGATTATACCAAGATCCTAATATTCCAGAATTTGACAACTAAATGTGCCTGGGATTTCAGTCTCACTTTTGCCTCCCTGAGCTAAGCATGTGGTCCTTGTTCCCGGGCGATAGGAGCGCATGCCAGGCAACAGGGACCTCTGTGTTACCTTATGGTCCTCTTCCAGGTGGAGCCAAAGCCAGAAGCATCAAATTTGACTTTAGATTACAAGAAAAAATGGCCAGTACATTTCTCTTCAAATTTTTTTCCTAATAAGGAGTGATTTTTCTGAAGATAATAGTGTTATTCTTTTAGAGAGAGAGATGCATTAGTGAAGAGTCTGATGACAAGCCCTTCAGTTTGGTCCATACGGGAAGTAGCTAATTATTCAGAACAGATAGCATGAGGTTGATTTATGCTAGTTCTGCAAATGGACCAAATGGGTGATTTATAAGTGAAAAGGAGAACTGGCCATAGAAAGGGAGGAAAAATAAAAATAAAAATTCAACCTAGCATTGCAATTGTGAACAGAAATGGAAATTGTTAAGGAAAAAAGATACAAACTTGAATTATGAAAAAAATGTATTGATGACTAGAATTCTTTAAGTTCCCGAGCAAATGGAATAATAACGTTAATTGTGTACTAATGGTAGAACTTCAGATTGTTTCCTGGGTATTAGTGAGGAATGATGACCAGAACCAAATGGAATATAAGTGTTATTTTAATTAGAGTCCCTATTCTTCAGATGGAGAATGAAGTAATGTGAATCAGACTAAAAATAGCTCTAGGGCTGTTATTTACTAACAGGGGTGGGCAAAAGTAAGTTTATAGTTGTGAGCACCTGAAACACAGAGTTTATTCTTGTGTTATTATTTATTAATTAATGTGTTATTTTCCATATGAACAACTGTAAACCTACTTTTGCCCATCCTGTATTTACTTATTTATTTATGTAGCGAGGCCTCTGAAATGGGTCCGACTTGGCTTTTCTGGTTTCTGTGTAGATGGAAGCCAGCCCAGGAGCTCCTGAGGTGTCCCATCTGAAGGACACACCCAGTTTGTGGTCTCCAGCTCCCAGCCCAGGTGATTCCAGACACTGATGAACCATCCCCTCTTTCAAAGAGATGTGTCCACATCAGGTAAGTGACAGTTCCTTCTCAGGTCAGAGCCCTCAGTCATCTGGTGATTTCAAAAGGTTGAAATCTTTGCTTCCTGACATGAACTTGGTGGCCATTCCTAGTTCTTACATAACTGGGTTTCAACTGGGGTACTTGCCCTTTAGGGTATAAGTGAAATTACCTTCAACTTTCTAATAACTGGGTCTATGGAAAGTGAAAAACTAAAATTTCTGCTAGGGCAAACCAACCTGAAGTTGTTTTCCAAGTCTCCTCTGAATCCTTGGCCTTTCACTTCCTCCTGGGTTGTCTGGGTCATCCCTGTCAAGTGTGAAACGAGGCTGCCTCAGTTTCCACCACAAAAACCCAGCCACACAAGGTATAAGACTCTTCACTGAAGGAGGTCCTGGGGAAGTGATGAAAGATGTCCAGGTGAGAGTTACAGCTCAAAATGCACCCATCAGTGGCACCCATTTCTCCCTCCCCTCCCCTCCCCTCCTCTTCCCTTCCCTTCCCTTCCCTTCCCTTCCCTTCCCTTCCCTTCCCTTCCCTTCTCCTCTGTAGATATCCCAAGGAGGTCCGAAGACTTCTCCCTTTAATTGCAGAGCATTTCAGCCCTTTTCTCCTGAGCCTTAGTGCTGGCCTTCATGGAGTCCATGGTGGTGGTGGTGGTGGCAGTGTGAAGATTAGTGGAAGTGGACTTTTTCCTAGGTTCTTCTCCGATTATCTTTCCGAAAGGGAAGAGTGCCCTTCAGAAGACAAATTTTGGTACAAGCAATAGGTTAATATTTCGTCAACCTCATTATGATGATTTTAATGTAATTTCTGGTATCCTGGAAGGAATAGCTACTCCCACCTACCTGAAGCTCCATCAACAACCTTCATCTTGAAACATAGAAACTGCTGGTTGGAGAAAGGAAGAAAGTAGCAAATATTCTTTAGTAGGAAAAACATGTACTCCAAAAGTATTGTTATTAAGGCACAAATAGAGATAAAAGATTTAATCAATTCAGATGAGCACATAATCATAATAAAATATTTCATTAGTTTCTTTCTTCTCCCTCTCTCACACCTGCTCCCCAGAGGTAGCCACTTTTGACGGTTTCTGCTTTTAGCTCCTGTGATGGTTATAACCTTAACTTCCTTGAGTGAGAGGCATGACCAAGCTCTGAGCAGGAGGGTGGGTCAATGGCACTGGAAGGCTTAACTTAAAACAAGTGGGCAGGAAGTCAGGTTAGAACCTTTGCAGAAAGAGAAGGGGCCCTTTCACTGTTGGTTGCCTCCTCAGATCCAGTGATTCTTAAACCAACACCATCAGTATCACCTGGGAACTCGGCAGAAACGCAAATTCTCCAGCCCCACTCCAGGACTTACTGAATCAAAACCTATGGGCGTGGTACCCAGAAACTGGTGTTTTAATAAATTCTCCAGGCCATTCTGATATGCACCCGTTTTGAGACACATTGTTCTAAGTCAACAGGAGTCCCATTCTTCTTGCAGCGATTGGTTTAGGGGTGGACACGGGACCCTGTTCTGGTTAATGAGATGTAATGGAAGGTTTATTTTAGAGGCTTCTAGGAAGAATTCTTGTTCTTAAAAGAGATGCATGAAAGATTGGGGGCCATCCTCAGCCCCTCCGCCAGATGTTGTCACATCTAGGTGAGATGGAGGAACTGCTGCTGACTACTTGTGGTTGTGGGGTGGGTTGACATACCGAGCAGGGCGGAGCTGAAAAGTGGACAGATGTAGATGTATAATGGTATCCTAGAGCCCTGACATGAACCATCTTGGAGTCATCCCGTTGTGGACATCTTGGGGGAATGGGGGAGGGGAGGGGATAGGAGAATGAACCTACTCCACTGTTTTCCCACAGTTATTTGTTCAGTCAATTTCATACCTGCCACCCCAACTCCAGAGTCCTTCCAGGCCCCTGTTCTGTTGCAGTGTTGTGGGCATGTTCTGAGCTGATGCCCATTCTGCCAGTGTATCCCTTAGTGTCATTTTACCCATCCCATGGCTCCTGGAGAGTCATGAAAATCCTTGGCTTGCTGACCATCCCTTATGCTCTCCATTCCTCCTTGATTCTTTATTGTCATTTAGAAAGGACTTGGGGAGGGCAGAGAGAGAAGAGTGTGTTTAGTTTGCTAATGTGAATGAGAAGGCCCAGTGTGTTTGTTTGTTTGCTCTTATTGAGACTTGACACCCATTGTCCCCTGTGACCCATTTCTAAAAGAAAAGATGAAGGATGTGAAAAAGGAGAGCTCCTCAGTGAGGTCCACCTGGGACACTCATGTAATCTTGTAGGACATACTTGGATGCTACGGAAGTTATTCTTCACTTTTACATTCTGTGGTTCCTCCAAAATACAGTTCCTTCAAGTTAGACAGGTATACTGAAGTGAGTCAATGTGGCAGTAGAAGTTAGCAGAGTTCCCAAATTTGCCTTAGGGTGCTTTTACCCACCCTCCCCCCACCTTGAATTTGAGCCAACATGCTTTCCTCCCAGAAAACAATTCAGAAGATGGGGATATAGGTCCTTTTACGTTCATAATTTTATGAAACTGAAGTTTCAGTTGTCCAGCATAAACAGACATAGAATGTATATATAATTTTATTCAAACCCTCAACCACATGATGCAGTCTTGAGATAGCACTTTCATTGGTGAGAAACCACTATGGGATCTCTAAGGCCATCTCAGATAAGCATTTGTATTCTACTTTAATGAGTTTTCTTTTTTAAAAAATATATTTTATTGATTATGCTATTACAGTTGTCCTATTCCCCCCTTATGTTCCCCTCCATCCTGCACGCCCCCTCCCACCAACATTCCCCACCCCCTCTTAGTTCATGTCCATGGGTCATACATATAAGTTCTTTTGCTTCTATATTTCCTATACTATTCTCAACCTTCCCCTATTTTGTACCTACCGTGTGTGTGCTTCTTATTCTCTGTACCTTTTCTTCCATTCTCCATTCTCCCCCTCCCCCTGATAACCCTCCATGTGATCTCCATTTCTGTGAATCTATTCCTGTTCTAGTTGTTTGCTTAGTGTGTTTTTGTTTTTGTTTGTTTAGGTTTGGTTATTGATAGTTGTGAGTTTGTTGTCATTTTACTGTTCATAGTTTTGATCATTTTCTTTTTCTTAAGTAAGTCCCTTTAACATTTCATAAAATAAGGGCTTGGTGACGATGAACTCCTTGAACTTGACCTTATCTGGGAAGCACTTTATCTGCCCTTCCATTCTAAATGATAGCTTTGCTGGATAGAGTAATGTTGGAGGTAGGTCCTTCCTTGCCTCTCATGACTTTGAATACTTCTTTCCAGCCCCTTCTTGCCTGCAGTGTTTCTTGTGAGAAATCAGCTGATAGTCTTATGGGAACTCCTTTGTAGGTAAGTGTCTCCTTTTCTCTTGCTGCTTTTAAGATTGTCTCCTTATCTTTCATCTTGGGTGATGTAATGATGATGTGTCTTGTTGTGTGCTTCCTTGAGTCCAAGTTCTCTGGGACTCTCTGAGTTTCTTGGATTCTCTGGAAGTCCACTTCCTTTGCCAGATTAGGGAAGTTCTTCATAATTTTTTTCAAATAAGTTTTCAATTTCTTGCTCTTCCTCTTCTTCTGGCACCCCTATGATTTGGATGTTGGAATATTTCAAGTTGTCCTGGAGGTTCCTCAGCCTCTCTTCATTTTTTTGAATTCTCATTTCTTCATTCTATTCTGGTTGAATGTTTATTTCTTCCTTCTGGTCCAAATAGTTGATTTGAGTCCCAGTTTCCTTCCCTTAACTGTTGATTCCCTGTACATTTTCCTTTATTTCACTTTTCATAGCCTTCACTTTTTCCTCTCTTTTGTGACCATATTCAATCAATTCTGTGAGCATCCCGATTACCAGTGTTTTGAACTGTGCATCTGATAGGTTGGCTATCTCTTCATTACTTAGTTGCATTTTTTTCTGGAGCTTTGATCTGTTCTTTCATGTGGGCCTTTTTTTTTTTTTTTGGTCTTGGCACACCTGTTAAGTAGGAAGGGGCAGAGCCTTAGGTATCCACCAGGGTGGGGCAACGCATGTTGCTGCATTGTGGTGTTGTATGTGGGGGAGGAGTCAGAGAGGGAACAATGTCACTTGCTCAGCTCTCTTCCACTTCCAGTCACTTCCCCTGCTACCCACAAGCAAATTGAGCCCTTCTGGTGCTGATTCCCGGGTGGGCGGGTTTGTGTACATTCTAGGACCCCATGGTTCTCTCCAGTGAACTCTCCTGTGGGGCTAAAAGTTTTTCCTGCTGCCTCAACCCCCACAGATGTTTTCAGTCAGAGGTTTTGAGGCTTTATTTCCCCCATGCTGGAACCCTGGCTTGCATGGTCTGTCTCACTCCCCAGTTGTTCCTCCCAGTTAATCTGCAGGCAAATGTGTGACCGCCTGGTGCCCTGGCCACTGCCTTGCCCACCCTAGTCCTCCAGCAGCTGTCTTGCTGTGAGTCCTTTCCACCTGGCTGCCCATCTCTGCCACTCCTACCGGTCTTGATGAATGTTTTTTTAACTCCTTGGTTGTCAGACTTCCATACAGTTCGATTTTCTGTCAGTTCTGGGTTTTTCATTTTTAAATTTGTTGTTGCCCTTCTTTTGGTTGTGTGAGGAGGCACAGTGTGTCTACCTACGCCTCCATCTTGGCCGGAAGTTACTTTACTGAGTTTTCTGACCTAAACTTTCTTTGACATGATGTGGTTTTGTAACAGCTGATATTGCAGCCTTCTTTACTCTTTAATCATAGTTGAACAATACATGGGGATTCAGAAGGATTTGTTTTATGTGTATTTCCTAATATTTCTCTTATAGTTAACTACATGTTAAACAGTCAATCCTATGTGCCCAATTTAAAGGGCAACACATGCCCTGGCTGGTGTGGCTCAGTTGGTTAAAGCGTCATCTGGTACCTGAAAAATCGTGGGTTTGATCAATTCTTGGTTGGGGCACATATCTGCACCGCAGGTTTGATTACTGGCCCCAGTGTGTGTGTGGGTGTGTGTGCCCCCGTCCTATTGTGTATGATCCCCAGTCCTGGCTTAGTCCCTGGTCTGGGTGTGTATGGAGGTAAGGCAACCAATCGATGCTTTTCTCTAAAAAAGCAAGTGAAGAAAACAGTAAATAAAGGGCAACACATCACAGAGGCATCACAACCTGACTCTTGGTTAGGATGTTGAGGCTTTTACTGGCTTTAAAACTGAGTCAATTCACTCCTTTCTTTGTGAGTTTCAGATTCTTCCTCTGCAAAGGTGGTGATTAAAGACAGTCTCTGACAGGTTTGTGGTGCTGAGGCCTGACAGGCTTGAGGTACGTAACAACATCAACGTATAAAAAACTCTCCAGAGGTCTGAAATGTAAGCAAGTGCACCATCACCACCACTAAGAGTGGCAACAGCCACTTGACCTTTACCTTTTCACTTAAAAAGTAGATGCGCATCACTATAGCTTTTCTTGTCTAAATCTTATTTGTAATGCACTGCAGGAAAGTTTCTGTTTCTTTAAAGTGAGAGTAAAAACCTAAAGGCATGTTTTAGAGCATCCTAAGTGTTGAGACTTTTATGACCCCTCCACTTACCCGCATGTGATATTACATATTTTATAGTGCTGTACATTTAGTCTCTCTTTCCTAAGCCATTGACTTCATTTTCATAAAAGAGCTCTGTGTTTTTCTTTGCACTTATATTTCATTGGTTTAAGCCATTGGCTTCATCATGTAATTAGAATAGTAAGTGCAGCCTGTATTCCCTTGGGATGCACCATTCTTTTGGGAACAGATCCAGCTGAGTTAATTCACTTGGTGAGAGTAGAAGTGAATGATGTATTACCAGTCATGAGTACTCAGCAGACCCTGGGCACCCGTCGAGAAGGTTCACAAAGGACTGCACAGAGTAAAGAAGTTAGTTAAGGGCAGGTCCACTAAAGGAGCCTCTTGTGTGCCAATCAAATACATTCCCTTCAAAGCGCACCTCTGGAGCCTGGCTACCCAAAGTGTGGTCTGAGGACCAGCAGCACCACATCATCTGGAACGTGTTAGTGCCTCAGACCTCACCCCAGGCCTCCTGAATCGGGATCTTCATTTTAACAAGACCTCAGATGATTCAAAATCACAGAAAAGTCTGCAAATCACTGCTCTAGGTGTACTTTAGAGCCTCTTGTTCTTTCCATTGTACGCACTCTTCTTTAGTGGGCTCATATACTTTTGAACTTGGTACAAAATAGGTGTGTCATAAATATGTGATAACCTTGTTCTGAGAAAAATGAGAAATATTATTTTGTTGGAAATTGCATCCTGAGCCAGCTCATGAGCCACCCAAGAAAATCAGTTTCATAATCTCTGTATGCATTTCCTCTTGCTGCTATAATAAATCACCACAAGCTCAAGTGGCTTTAAAAAACACAGATTGAGTCTCTGACAATTCTGGAGGTCAAGACTCCAAATTGGTCTCAGTGGGTTAAAGTCAAGGTGTCAGCAGGGCTGGTTTCCTCTGAAGTCTCTGAGGGAGGATGTTTCCCATCTCCTCCAGCTTCTAGAGGACACCTGCACTGCATGGCGGTGCTCTCCTTTCTCATATCACCCCAACCTGTGCTCTGTTCTCACAGCAATGTCCCCCCGTCTCCCTCTTACGGGGCACCAAGTGAGTACACTGGGCTCACCTAGATAACCCAGGATAGTGTTTCCATCTCAAGACCCTTGACTTCACCACAGCTGCAAAGTCCCTTTACCATAGAAAGTGACACATCCTCAGGTTCCAGGGATGAGAGTGTGGACATCTTTGGGGAGCCATTATTCTCACAACGACCTTGTCAGGTGTTGTTTTAAGGAAATTTAGCATTATTATCATTATTATTTAACAATGTCTGCTGTGTCCCAGGTGCTTTACACACATGGAACCTAATCCTCACAAGAAAAGCCCACAGTAGATATTATCATCCTGCTCTTGTGGGTGAGAAGACTGAGGTTCGAAACTCACAGGGATCGGCACCCTGACCCTCCTGCCAGGGTTACTGAGTACTGCTTTGTACCTGGCTCATGTCATCAACATAATCACCTGATTAATTCCCAAACTGAGCACAAGTGACGCCAGAGAGTCCAGGGTTGTCTAATTACCTCTTAGGACCACTGACCTAAAGCTCAGGCTTATTTTGAGAAAGAACTTTTAAATGTTATGCAAAGACCTAAGTGATGGTTTTGCTAGACCAAAGCCCTGGAAACTTCCTGTGCACTGTCAGCTGACTGATCGGGACTCATTTCTAGAAATCACACACCCAGACTGGGATGGTGCCCATCTTTAAAAGTCACAGAAGTCAGACATAAACGCTGTGCCTCGGCAAGGGGTGGCTTCAGACATATCCCTCTGACAAGGTGCCATGGTAAACAGTGGCTCAGACTTTTGGCGGGGCAGAGGAATGAAGCTGGGACGGAACAGAGATTGCAGGCATGAAAACATTTCAAACAGGTTTTTATAGAAATAGCTCCTGTACTTGCTCTGGACGCTTTGCTCTGGGTAGAGATCAAATTCCCCTCAGTTATGTGGCTATAATCACTCTGTTGCTGAAATCATCCAAAAAGGCAAGTCCTTTGTGCATAGGACCACAGTCTTCTCTCAGCATTTTCACACCTCCCAGATTCCAAGGTCCCTTAGCAAGGTAGGCAAAATCTGTGTGGTTAAAAAGCTTGTAGGCTATTTTCTGATATACTCCCCAATCCCAGATGTTTTGGAATGTTTGAAGGCGACTCTAATAGACTCCGCTGCTTGACCAGGATTATCTTTCAAAGCTGGAACAAGTGCTATAGGAATCCAGTTGGCTCCCAGATGTGATTGGATGCAGAAGCACTTCAGACACCCCGGACTCCGAGGCCCGATTACAACTCATTCTTTTCTCCAGCCCATGAGTCTGGGACCACACATAAAACTTCTTGGGGATAACTTTAATATATCAACTATACATTAACATTGGAAATACTTGTGTTTCAAATGAAAGTGTGTACAATTTTTAATTACCCTGGCTACTTAAAATTTCACAAACAAAGGTGTGTTTTTTTTTTTGAATAACCTAAAACAGACTTTGTTTATGAAACTGACCTGACCTCATCTCTCCTTTTTGCCATCAGAACTAACAAGCAGAAATTAATTCCTTGTTTTATTTTGAATTTTATACTTTATTTTCTGACTAAGGTTTGCAACAACGCATGGACAAAAATATAGATTTCTAACTTCCGGCCAAGATGGAGGCGTAGGTAGACACCCTGTGCCTCCTCGCACAACCAAAAGAAGGACAACAACAAATTTTAAAAGAAAAAACAACCAGAACTGACAGAAAATCGAACCGTATGAAAGTCCGTCAACCAAGAAACTAAGAAACATACATCCAGACCGGTAGGAGGGGCGGAGAGGACTCGAGTGGCGGGGC
>VMDR010023700.1:0-15436 GCA_007922815.1 Macrotus californicus | reverse complement strand
AGCAGCAGTATTCTCCAGGCTCCGAGGAGCAATAGCATCATTTACGTTTCCGAGTGGGTGGCGGTTTAAATCTTATCTTCAGTCTTTTAATCTTGTTTCCTGTCTGTTTCCTTGGAGAGAATTATGAAAGTGCTGTAAGATATATATGTGCCTAATATTATGGTGAAAAAAATATAGTTGAAATATAGTGCTCTCTTTAAATACAAGGCTTACCAGTTGAGGTAAATTACCTAGGAGGACAATTTTCAGAAAGTGATAGTTTGCCAAGATAATTATTTCAAATGCACACACAGTTTATTTCCAAGAGAGAGCATATTTTATTTTCCTCGACTCTGCTGTGAGATTAGGACATCTATTTAACATTTATTGAACACCACCGCATACCCAGAACTATAATAAAGCCTTGATTAACTGGAGCCTAACCATTCCGAAATATTGAGATACCCAAATCTCATTTTTTTTTCTTGTAGTCAACTTTTATGAACAAGTTATGCAAATCAGAATGGAGGGAAAGGCATCAGTATTTTAAAGCAATTGTCGGGGGAATCTACTGTGCAGCCAGAGTTGGTAAGAACTGGTCTAATCCATAAGGAGTCAACCTTAGGCACATAATCGATTACTTGGAAAGCTTACATTATTAATGCCTTGGTCTCAATCCAAGACATCTTGCTTGAAGGACATGCCACCTGGCCATTGAGTCATTTCATAGATCCAGGTGACTTCAATGAGCAGCTAAAATTACTAACTTTCCCTCAGCCTATTACTTATGAAATGTTTATAACCAATATGAGTGGTTTATATTATTCAGAAGGGTGGAAAAACAAACCAACAAAAATACTTTTCACAAAACACCTACTATATACAACTTCCTGTTTGGGTGCTATCATCAATTTTCCTATTTAAAATCACAAGAAACAAACATTGATACCAAGCATTCAGCTGACTTGGACTGAAGATTTCAAAGAGCTTTAGAAGTTTTTTTGAATGATGGAAACATCCTGTATCTTGATTGTAATGTTAGTTATAGAATTGTATGCATTTGTGAGAACTGACAAAATTACATAGCTAAAATGGGTGAGTTTTTCTGTATGTAAACTCTACCTTGATTAACCTAACCAATAAAAGAATACCAAACAAAAAACCCAAAACACCTTAGTAAAGAATGCATCCATTTGAAGGAACCATTATTCCATACTCACTTTGTCTACAACATAGTAAACTTAAATGTTGATGCTCATGAATGCTTAATACAAAAGTGCACTAATACATTTCAGAAGCATTTGCAACCGTGGGTTAAAGAAAACAAAAGCAAACAGCTGTTTTTTCCTGTCTCTGCCCTGCCATCTATGGTAAAGAGAGAATGGGCGTGAACCTGAGGGGTGATGGTGAAGAAGGTGCACTGGTAACACTCTTGCTGACTTACTTACCCAGAAGCATTCTGAACCCTCCTTTATCCTGTGTGCTGAGCGGGCACAGACTATGTTCTGGGGACCCCGTTTCCTCTGGCTTTCAGTTGGATTCAGTCAATGACAAAGCATGCAAGATTATGCCTTACCACTCCTCTCCCACGATTTCCATGATCTGGTTGCATCCCTGGACCTAGAGGCACAACACTGTTTGGCAACTCTCTCTACCTCCTGTCCTCTTTTCCTCCTTCCCTCCTTCCCTCTGCTCCCCTTCTTTCCAGATTCCACTAAACCGAGGCTCATATTTTCAGGCTCACAGGGGTTAACCACATCATTGTAACTGTCATGAGGGTATTGCCCACACTAATGCATACTGTCAATAGTTAACTTTTCTCAAATCTCCCAAATCAATGTACTTTCTCTTTCTTCTGGAACCCTGACTGATAGACCCTGGCTGTTCCCCAAGAATCCTCTTCATTGACTAAGGGTATGTTACTTATAAGATCAGATTTAGTGGTGCCAGATTTTAGTGGCAATGATACTGAAAAGGATTCTGGCCTGGAACCAAATTCTATCTCCCAGAGAGAGATACTTAACTCCTTTAAGCTTCAATTTCCTTATCATAAAATGGGTAGCAGTTACTTTCCTCATTGGATTATTTTGAGAGTAAATGAAATACCATAAAAAGAGTCAAGCAAAATAATTCACAACAATCAGAGTCTATCGTTGTCATTTTTTTTTAATACACAGATGTCCAGATCCATCTCTACAGATTTTGCATTTGCCAAAGGGTTTGTATGTATACGTTTACGTGATCAGGGCAGTGGAGGAGGTGAAGCATCTGTTCACCTAATTAACATTATGGCTGAACGTGATCCAAGCTAGCTGGATGCCCACAAGCCCAGTACAACACAGGATGTAAATGTTTTTATCCTTTCTGTCTGTCTTCTCCATTATTCTAACCATAAATCTCTAAAAAAGAATCTATAATTTCCATTCCCAATAATGACTAAGGAATTGCACTGCAAATACCTGAGGAAACCAATTTACATTTAAGGATAAATGATTAATGAGAAATCATTTTATGTTAAAGGCATGGGGAGAGAGCACTGGACGGAAATATCCAGGCAGAAAAAATAAGAGTATCAGAGCGGAAGATAGTACAGAAAAAGGATGCAGGTGACCCTTGAACAACACAGAGGTTTGGGACAACCCCCCACGCAGTTGGAAATACATGGACAACTTTTGACTCCCCTAAAACTTAACTGCCAATATCTTACTGGAAGTCTTGACCAGAAGCCTTACTGATAACATAAACAGTTGATTGACACATATTTTGTATGTTATATGTACCGTATACTTCATCTTACAATATAAAGTAAGCTAGAAGAAAGAAATGTTATTTTAAAAAGAACAAGGAAAAGAAAATTCCTTTTCAGTGCTGTATTTGCTGAAAACAATCCGTGTATAAGGGGACCTGTGCAGTTCAAACCTGTCATGGGTCAGCTGTGTTAGGCAACACAGAAGCAAATGCTTCATTCTCTTTGTATTTACTGTGCGGAAATGCTTAATGGCATTCACTAGGGAGAGTACAGAGTTATAGAAAGTCCATGCATTAGCTAAATAAATTATATACAGTTACTATGTCTAATGACACTACCATTTACTCATGAAAATAAGGCTCTGTCTCCAATACACACACAAATGCAGACACTCCACACAAAAATAAATAGAATGTAGCATATGTGCAATGGAAGTAAATTGTTCTTTTAGTGCAAGATCAAGGAAGATTTCTCTGAGAGGACATTCACTGGTTCAGTCAAGAGAATTGTACTAAGCACTACTATGCGTCATGCTCTGTGCAAGGAGCTAGAAGAGGCACATAGCAGATGCTCTGGTGAAGCTCATTGGCTGTTTTTATGATGTTTCATAACATTGTTAACACATGGGGCACATCTGAATATCTCCCAATGTGCACTTTACACTCTATGAACAAAAAGAAGTCAGCACCTGAATTTATTACTATCTTAAGACCTTCTTTTATTTTTTTAAAAGAATTTAGAATCGGTACAGGTATCAGCAAGAATTAACAAACACATGCTTTCATTTTTCACTCCTGTTTCATGAGCAATCTTTAGGCAAGGTAGACTCCAATCAGGAGACCAGCTAGGTTCAGATGTTTAAATATGGCCAGAAGGGAGGAGCATGCTCAACTTTATTTTGCCCACACTTTCCATGTGTAGAATACTATGACAGTTTTCTGTATAAATGCTTAGGTGTAACAGGAAACCTCATTCTGTGTTAACATTTTTGATAATGCATGACATATTACATGCTATTATTGCTATTTGATTAAGAATACTTTAAATCATTACTGAAAACTTAATGGATTCCAAGTGAAACTAAGATACAATAATAAAATGATTTGTGTTTTTATGGCATAAAATTTAAGAAAAATTAATGAGTTCAAAGGAAATAATGATTACTCTTGCTGCTTAGTTTTCTTGTAGGTACCTGTTAATTGTAAGTTTCCAAGGATAACGTAAAAGTTTAATTTTTTGTCATCCCACTCAATGATCCAGAGCCATTTGAAATTCTTAAACATAATGTGAATAATTATGTAAATAACACTAAATCTTGCATATGTGGGAATAGCCCGATTTTGAGAAAATTCTCTGTCTCTTCAACTAGTAATAGAATCAAATATATACCTAAATCATAGAGCAACAATAGGACTTAGTATTAAAAAAATGTGACATGGTGGACTTCTCAGCTGGGCTTTCTTCCATCACATAAAGAAAATCATCACAAAATATTAACGTAATCAACAAGTAAGTGAATAAACAAATGTCAGGTCCATTTGAGATTTAAATTTTAAAAGAAGTTAATTATTTAGAGGTGTTCAGTTCATATGTACACCTGGAAACTTTCAAGAAAGCATTTGGACTATTAAGACTTTCAGTTTTCATTTGGCCATTTGCCATTAAATTGACTAGGATTTTCATCCAAGAAGTGATCATTTTCAGGGGTAATTAAAGCCTTCCCTAGCAGAACTGCAAGCCAGCTGCTTGGGTCATGCTTTCTCACAGTTATTTTTCAAGGCACAGTCAGTACCCATAAGCACACACACATATTATAATAATTTATTATGAGCATATTTTTCTTCAGAGAGGGAGTAGTATCAGAAATCTGGGTTTGACCTTGGCTCAGACCTTGTCTAAGACCTTTTATACTTGTTGTGTAACTTCTCTAATATTTGGTCCTTGTTGGTTAAAATTTTGGGAATGGCCTAACTTCATAAATGTGATAAAGTTCTGTAGTCCTAAATTATGAAATACATAGGAAGGGATTTTCCAGGCAGTAAAATTCTATTCAGATATTAAGTATAAAACATTAAAGGGTTACCATTAATAAAAATTACCTCTTAGAATGGGGAAAAATTCAGTTTCCACAAAGGTATTTCACAGAATTACAGGCTCAAAGATACAGTTTTTAAGTTCATTGACAGGAGTGCAGTCCTAGGAGATATCACCGACTCACATTTGTTTCATTGAAGTCTGTCCTTGTCAGCCGTGCCAGTAATAAGACAGATGCTTAAAGTAACACGGTGCAGGCCGGCTGGGCTCACATCCCAGTCCAACTATTGTCAGGTGTGTTTGCTTAGACAAATCATTCACCTTCGTTGGATATCTGTTTTCTCAAGTTCAAACTTCATAGAGTTTTGGCGAAGAATACATGAGCCAATATATGTAAAGTACTTAGGATGTGCCTTGCATGTGTAAATGCTCAAAATGTTTATTATTATTATGCAGCATAAATACCCAGTGCTATTTTGCCATAGTATGGCATATTTGCTTATCTAAATATTGAGAAGACTGATTGAAAAATACAGATTCTTCCATTTTCATTCTGGCCCTACACATGGTACTGATGAACACACGAACTGCAGACAAGTCTCTTAGCTTATTTAAACCTCAGTTTCTTTTCTATTAAAACTGAAATAAGAATCGTAATACTGTTCCATGGCTATCCTAAGAAAAGAGAAAATGCATGTCAAAGCAATTTGTTGCCAAAGTAATTTTGTTGTAAAGTTCTCTATAACAGATTTGAGAGGTTATTAAGCATTAAATTCTCATGTACTAAAAGTAACTTATTTGAGAAAATAAAACACAAAAGCTCTCTTTAAGCTATTAAAACGTGTGGTGTAAAAGCAATAGTAAAACATTACATTAAACAAAATAAAACAAATTGAAGGTACCACAATGAACCAAACTTTGTAAAATTGGGCAAATCAGGGTATTCAATTAATTCCATTGGGTTATATTACTTTGCTATATAAAGAAGAAAGTAATAGCTTTACTAAGTCTTTTGGGTGGAGAGTGTAGTACAGAAATTAAATGTTAATATTTTTATCTTTAAAGAAGATGTGTGACTCTGGGTAGCTGTGAGTGTGAGCACCTTCGTATTAAGATTGCTTTCATAGTATTTCTTGGAATACACAGGCATTTCCAAATGAAGTCTATGTGTACAACTGCACACTTGAGAAAAGCTTTTATTTTAATTTTTTTACCTGCCTAGGGACAATAAAAAAAGACTGGATATGCAAAATGTGTCTGCAAGAGACACAATTCCCAGAAAGAAAATTACCCTTTAATAGTACTAAACTTAATCGTGTGTGAATGTTTATGTGGTACTTGAACAGAATGAACCAATCTATCTCAAATATTAGCACTACAAGCCTTTGAGTATTAAGCACTTGAGTCAAAGGGGAAAAAACTCAATTTTTATCGAACATTTGTTGAGCGCCTACTATGTGCCAGGTATAGTGTTAGTTACAGGATGAAGGGCACGTACTCCCTGACACCCGGTATTGCAGGCTTAGGGAGACAAGCACAGTAAGGCAGTAAGGTAACTAGTCTGAGTGGCACCTGAAGAAGGGAACAGGAGTAAGCTGCGATCAGAGTGAGCTGCGAAGTGGAATGACTTGTAATGTACCAGTTAAATTTTCATAGTAAATTGAAAGGAAAAAGTCATAGAGTAAAAAGGCTATTGGAATGAATAAAGTCAATTTTTATACAGTCTCTACCATTATTACTTAACCACTTTTATGAATGAAGGAAAATAAAAGAAAAAGGGAAAGTAAAAAAAGTAATTAAAAAAAAACCAAGTTGTGGTATTCCTTTTATTCACCCTGACATGATTGGTCACTAAAATACTCTTGTGATTCTCTTTGTACATAATTTTTAATTGTATTTGTTTATTTTACATGGGTGTCTCTCAGTCTTAAATTGCAAATGTTTTTAAGGCAGAAACTATGTCTTTTTAGCTTATCATGAAGACTTGATCAAATAATAAAATGATTGTCACTTTTGTAAATTCCTGTGGTATTTACTACTGACTGTATCTTTCATTTGGTACTTAGTATTCACTATCTTTTATGTTACTAAATCTTCACCCAGGTGATTAAGAATTTTCTGATCATCCCCACATAAATGTTCACCCCATAGCACATCTCTGGTTTCCTATCTTCCTCAAAATGCTTATAATTTCAAGGAGAGCAGAGACTGTGTCTTATGTTTCCTTGTATCACACATTTCAGGAGACTGTTTGAACATTGAGTCAAAGACACTAATCAACTGAATAAGCATTTGTAGCATTAGGAAAAATGTGAGCGAATATACAGTTAATGGAACATATAATGGAGGAGGTTTTCAAAAGTAATCTTTTCATCTTTCTCTCATTCTGTAAATTCATGTCTTCCTATTAATTATTTCTTTAGATGATGTCCAAGTTCACCTTTGGCTACCCAATGGATTCATCTTTTATTTTCAATTAACTTTCAGGTATTGTTAATTCTAGCCTTGCTTTGCCTCCCAAATCTAGCTCTTCACTTCTGTTCCCATATTCACCGGTTATAACAGGTTTCTCATTACTTCTTGCTGTGTCTCTTAACCAGTTTTCTGACTCCACTTTAGTCTCATTTCAAACAATTCTGCACTACATTTCCAAACAAATATTCCTGCAGTCTAATTCCTTCAAGTCCATGGTACAAAAACTAAAGAATGACTCTGCATACAAAATAAAATTAGAATGCCACCCTTTGTCATCGGGGACTGTCCTCGGTTTGTATGACCCCAACTCATCTTACACAGAGCATCCAAAATGCACTGGTTGTTTCTGGCAAATGCCTTGCTGTATCCATGGCTGTTTCCCTTGGTCTGACAGCGTCTCCCCTGGTTCCATGCCCTACAAAGCCTGCTCCAAACGGTGCTCTCAGCATAAACCCTTCCATTCTCACGTTGGATGTGATTTCTTGTGAGTTCTCACTCTCTCAATGACCCATGGCAGTTTATTTGAATCTGTCTCTGAGTCTGGAATCTATTCTGTCTTAAAAAGAAGTTATTTCTGTACTAACTTTTAACTTACAGCCCTGTGCTCTGCTCTACCAAATAACCGGACAAACTACATTAGTCAATCTAAGACAAAGTTGTTTTTTTTTTTCTTTATTTCTTTTTTTTATCTTTGTATTTACAGGAGTACTCACTCCTAAGAGTAGGCTCCTAACAATTCAGTGACTGTTGAACCAAATTAAATGAAATTTAGCACTAAAAACTAAAGAATGTCTAATCATGTAGAGAATTGTTTTCTAGTTTCAAAGAAGTTATTTGTGTTTATTTTGCTTCAGGTAAAAATGACAAACCCAAGTATAACTAAGTTTACAGGGCATAACAGACATGAACAGTGACAAAAAAAGTGGAGAGAAGATGAACCATTTGCAGTGATCTATAGGGACCTCACTGTCCTTCTAGAGAGGAAAACCGTTCCTGTGGGAAGCGTTTTTCATATTATTAAAGTGAAATAAAAACTACTCGGGAACCATAAACAATGAGGAAAACTTTTTCTTTTGTCTGCTAAAGAATTTTATACTACTTAAGTGATTATCTGATTACTTTACATAATTAAGTGATTACCTGGTACTTGCATGTAAATATTTTTAGTAGAAAAGGTATTATGTGTTCACAAGTCCTTTCAGAAGCCTTATCACACGCAGAGTGGTTATAGACACCTGCGCATTTCACTCAGGGGAGCCGGGATTCTGTGGCACATTTACCATTTTGTGTTTAAAAACAAAAACAGACAATCCCCCCCCCGCCACCAAAAAAAAAAAAAAAAACACACAACAAATCTCCACACAGATGCTCAGGCTCCTTTTAGATTCTGGGATGAAAACATGCTAATTCCCAGGTTCTTACTTTCAAATCTACCTTTGCTTATTATTGTCAGAGGGTGTTTTTGCCACATACTATCTAATGACCTCTGCTTTCACAAGCACATGCTATACAAATGGGATAATTTACTGGTTTTCAAATATGTGAGCACAAGCCTTCTCCTACTGGTCCCATATCCATAACTGTGGATCAGAACACTTATACAGTGCTGAGAGTTTGTATCTACAACATGTCTGATGATGCTGGGAGGAAAAGAAGAAAGATGTTCTGTAAATACAAATTAGGGGTGCATTTACGATGTGCTGTGTATAACAAGTTTATATGAACATAAAACCATGCTGGTCGTAAATTACCGTTGCTTGTTATAAAATACAAAACAGCTGTCTCAGGCCTGAGAAAAAAATCTTAGTGACAGTGGGGATGCAGAGATTGTGAGAAGGAAAACAAAAAAACAAAACAAAAAAACGGCTAATACTGAGGTTCCAGGAGCAGCAGCAACTGCAGGCAGAAAGTCGTAGTGGAGGGATTGTAATTTGTTAGATCTCTTCAGACTTTGAGTGCTGGCCTGCCAGTAAATGTTTTCAAGTACCCGCAACAAGGTCAGCGAGATGCCACATTTTGTAGCTGTCAGACTATTAAATGTGAGTGCCATCTCTTTTCACTTTGAGATTTATGGAAGAGTGCTTGTTATGGAGGCAGCTTGGTGCACACTCATGATAATAAGTACAAAACGGAAACATATAGGCTCACAGCAGAGTCTAATTTCATCTGCGGCCATTTGAACAAATGCTCAGCCCTAGCAAATAGCAAAACTGTGCTTGAAGTGAAGTTCTGACACCTACCAGCTATGTCAAGCATGTCTATAAGACTCATTTTTCTATTTTGCTTAAGAGGGATTAAAAATATGGTACCCCTCTCCTGGAGCTGCTTTAAGTAAAATTATGTATGATGGAAAGCCTTACAATAGTAGCCCCAGAAAATGCAGCAGGTCCTCGTCCCTGAAAACTATAAATCTCACTTTATGTGACTTTGCAGATGAGATTAAATTTTTTGAGATCTTGAAATTATTCTTGGTTTTCTGGATGGACCCCAAATCAACCACAGTATCCTGTAAGTGGAAGACGGAAGGGAATTTGATACATGTAGAGGGGGAGGCGCAAGGTGACCATGGAGTCAGCTGGAGTGATCTGGTTACAAATCAAGGAATATTGGCAACCACCAGAAGCTGTGAGGCACCTAACAGTTTCCCCTAGAACCTCTGGGGATGTGGCCCTGTGGACACGAGTTTCAGCCTCTGAAAGTGATTTTGATGCTGATAGATACCCTGTCCAGACTGCCAGGAGCAGGAGAGGTTGCGGGGGGTGGGGGGAGGCTGCGGAAGAGATCTAGGCTATGGAAAGGGGACGTGGAAGATGCTTCTGCACCTAGCCACGCTCCTCGGGGCTGGAGGTGGGAGGTTCCGGTACTGAGGGCATGCAGCCAGTAGAAGAATGCCTTCATGAACCGTCTGGGGCCAAGGGGAGGACATTGAGTATTGTAGTTCAGCTTCTGCACATGAGGCTGCGCTGCCTGGCAGATGCTCCACTTGCACCCCCATCACCCCACTCCCTGGAGGTCAGAGGCCCTGTTCCTGGCTGCAGGTATCCCACTTCTCCTGTTGAGGGGTGGGGCACCCCTCAGGCTGCCATCAGGTGCTGCCTGAGAAGCCATGAGGGGTTTCCAGGGTCCCTTCACTTAGGACTTTTATTTGGTAACTCACTGTCTGTGGGCCCTGAGTGTGGGCAACTTGCTACATGTAAGGACTAGGGTATGGGTGGTGCAGAGTTGACAGAGCACCAGGGGAGTCCCCTCCATGGCCAAGAGTGGTGGCAGGGTTTGGTTCTTATGCTTAGAACTGCAAGGTTAGCAAGATAATTGGAGAGAGGAAAAGGACCTCTTATTCCTTCTAGTGCCAGATTGGGGGTGGGCAGGCATGCAATACAAGTCAAGATGGTGCCAGGAGATGCTGGACCAAAGAGGCCTGTCAGTCTAACTTGGGGAAAGAAGGGATTGATTGGGGCAGGGAGGAATGCCCACCCAAAGCCTGTGAAGTTTGGGAAGTTAATTGATGGTTTTAGAAAAGAACCTGGTCTGCCTTACACTTAAAAAAGAAATAGTCTCAGGGGAACAAAGAAACACTATCACTTACTTGTTGCTTGCTACTTGGGACCTTAATTTAGATGGTACCCTGGCCTGCTCTCTCCAAGGGCCACATAGCCTTAGTAGCTGCACCCATGGCCTCCAGGTGAGAGTCTCTTTCTCTCTCTCACTGATCTGGTGAAGCTTCAGATCAAGCTAAGCTACCTGGATGACCACTTAGCAGCTACATGTGGGCTCCAAAGGATGGTACTTTAAAGTGGAGCAGGAACTCTGGGCATAGCCTTTTGTTTTGGTCTTGCTGAGGATGGCTGGGCTTTGCCTGGTTTTTGTGTAGGAGATGATCTGTGAGAAGGGAAATCCCTCATTCTTCCAGATTGTGCAGCATCTGATAAAATCTCTTTTCTTTCACACAGCACTGGTTTCACAAGTTTGGCTTTTGTGATGGCAGACAGAGGAATTTCCCTTTTTTGTTCGGCAACGGTTTCAGACTTTGGGCCTCTGGAACTGTAAGCAAATAAATCTGTTGTTTTAGCCATCATTAGTAGTAATTTGTTACAGCAGCCATTGGAAACTAATACAAATCTACTTGGTCTAATGTCTGGCACTTGGAAAATGTTGAGATATGGCATCTCACATAAGTGAGCACAATATTATTCTTAATAACTAGTTATTGAATCTGAATCATAATATCTTAGTTTCCTCATTAAAATGCAATCTCTTTCAGTTTCTGCCAGATTGTAATCCTTTTAGGAAGGATTGTAATCCTTCCTAAAAATAGCATTTAAGATTCTGTAAAACAATGATCACATCTAGTCAAAGTGTTCCCCGATTATACAAATCAACCAGTGATTTCATAATTAGGTTTCTAGTCTCCTGATGCCAGTCATATTTGTTCCTGTAATACATTATATTCTCTCTACAAACACATGTGCTCAGCACCCCCACCTTATATACATGTTATCATACAGCTGTCTCTCATCTATAACTGATTCTACCCACATGTCTAGCACCTGGTTTTTCCCTAAAGTTCCAAGCCCGTGATTCTACTGCTTTGTGGACATCTCCTAACTTCAAATACCATCTTCTGAGAAATCACTGCACTATTATTTTTTCTCTAAACCAGTTCCTCCTTCTATGTTTTCAATTTTATAAATTCATCACGATCTTTCTAATCAACAGGTTTGAAATCTTAGAGTCATTGTCACCATTCCTATTCTATCCTCTTATTGCTTCCTCCCCACAGGAATAGCTGCGGAGACACTGAGTTACTTTGATGATGCCTCAATCAGCTCCTTCATCATCAGGCTTCACCTGCACAGTCATGATCCTCAAAAACTCTCACTGAATCTCTCGCAGTAACTTTCTGACCTCATACTGACTCTTCTGCAGTGACCTTCTGGAGATCTTTTTATATCTAATCCCTACCTCTTACTCTCCACACTAAGATCCGAGCTGCATATCACAGAAACATAGCTCCTAGTACAGTTCCTGTCCTCAGGGAATGCCAATGGCTTTCAGAAACTTATCCAAAGCTCTTGACCTCATAAACCAAACTTTCCATGCCACAGTCCCATTTTAAACTCCAAAACTCATTTTCAACTACTGCCACCCTCTATTCAAGCCAAATTGGAGGTATTCATAGTATCCCAAAGAATACGTATATTCTTGTCTTCCATTCTCCACCCATGCAAGTGATAGGTTGATTTTTGTTTTGTACTATTCTTTTTAAAAAATATTTTATTTATTTTTAGAGAGAGGGGAAGGGAGTGAAAAAGAAAGGGAGAAAAACATTCATGCATGATTGCCTCTCTTGCATGCCCTATTGGGGAGCTGGCGTACAACCCAGGTATGAGCCCTGACTGGGAATTGAACCAGAGACCCTTTAGTTAGCAAGCTGGCTCTCAATCCACTGAACCACACCAGCCAGGACTGTTCTGTACCATTCTTATATACATGGAGCACATTCTCTACTGGGTGGTACATGTGTCTGAAAACATTCTTGGGGCCACTATCTATCTTATGTAACAGACCCCAAGGCCCAGGCTACCAGAGTGAAATTATAACCTAGACTGAACCAATCATAATACCTTACCAACCCAGCCCCATCATCAGAAGCAAGAGTGAGGGTAGGGAAGCAAGTAGTCTGGATATTTCAATAACAGAAAACTCCAGGGTGCTTTGAACTGTTGATTGCGGGGTTGGGGGGGGCAGCGAGGGAAGGCCTTTACACATCTGAACAAAAAGCTCTCAGATGTGACTGCAGGGAATGAATTCTTCCAGCTCCAACTAAAGTAGAAGAGATGACAGCTCAAAGGGACTTGTCACGTTTGGGTGTCTGACTCAGTAATCCCTCTGGCCAGCTCAACCTATAAAACAGGTATTTTAGAACAAATAAAATAGTAACACTGACAGAAATATCTTTTTCACAGACCTATTTAGATATTTTATTAGACACAAATAACATTGAAATGTAACTGAAATCTCTTTTCCTGAAGGTAGCTGAGTGACATGTTGGCTGTATTTGCCATGGGAGAACTGTAACACTTAGGACTTTGTGCATAAACTTAATTTTATGCATATTTTACATTACTGATCAAAAAGCTAGGGATGTTAGTGAGTCAAGCATAAAAATATAATCAGTATATATTTGTGAGCAAATCATTATAATAAAAATATATATATAATTTAGGAAATCCTGGAGATTTACTAACAGAGAGACATGTGCCCCCTCCTTGCCCTAGAACCTGTGACCAGGGTGGGGAAGGCATTACCAGTTTCCTGGACTGAGACCCAAATTCATTCCTGTGTCCTGGGGTTGGAGGTCTGTTTCCAAAAGTGGGTAGGGGTACAAGGTAAACACAAAGATACACACAGTAACACATGCTATATACTTTATTATGTGAGGGTGGTTAAATACAGAAATCAGGATGTTTTGTAGTAATCATGTAAGAGTTTTGCATGTCCCGAGGTGACATGGCACTTTGTGTCACCTTTTCCTGTGCAGCCACTGGTTACAGGAGATAATGAGCTTAGAGAAACAAACTTAGTAATGCAACCAGGATGGTTTTATTTATTTTGTATTTTATCAAGTGAGTGCAAGCTTGTAATAAGGAACATTTATTGAACACTTACTATGGACCAGGACCCACGCTGAGCACACTAGATGAAGCAGCTCATATACATCTCGCAATAATTTCATAAAGCTTAGGGGCTACTATGCTTATGTTCCACGTGAGGAAACCGAGGCAAAGAGAAATTCTGTAACTTGATGGGTCCCATTTGGAAGAGATGGAATCAGAGGAAGATCTCAGACTCCTAAGTTTATGCTGCATTACCTTCTGGGAGACACTGCCTCAAAACTCCTGAGAATGGCGTGTAAGCCAGCTTCCCTAAAATACTAAACTAGAGCTAACATTACTCATGAATTTTAATCCCTGAAAAAAATTAAGCTGAAATGCATATCTGTAAAAAATTGGGGGTAAAAGAGCTTAATTGTACCTGAGTGTAGAATTCCTTTAGATTATTTGCAATTTTATCTTAACAAAAATAAGTTTAAAAGGCTGAAAACATTGAAAACGTGAACAGTGCTTTCTAACTCAGTTCCTTATGACCATTGTAGGCCTCAAATCACTTTAACCGGGCAACCTCAATTTAAGATTTTCCTGTTTCAGAACAAATGCTTATGTGACAGTATCTTCCACAATGCTTATTTTTGTGGATTAAAACAAAAACTCTTACTTTGGATCGGTGCAGGTTGAGAAATAAGTATGTTTTAAAGGAAACTTATATTTTTCGAATGTAAATCCAGCTATAAAATCTACAGAGTAAAAGCAATGAGAAACGTGGGTAGGATGATGTAGAACTCTAGCAGAGAAGAAATGGAGAAGATGAGAGAATTATCTCCACACTCATGACTTGCCAGGTTCTATAATTTCCAAAATATCAGAATTATAGTTGTACAAGAAGACACATTTAAAAATGAGCCTTCCGATGACGTGCACCTCTTGATCGGGAAAGGTTCTGACACAAGGGCAGATGTTTTTGCTAAGAGCTTTCACAGTCTAATTAAATAATGAATAGGTCTGTCAGGGTGGAGTGCCTTGAACTTTTCATATCACTTTCTAGTACACTTCAGTCTCAACCTAATATTTCAATAGCAGCAGTAACATCAATCTCTCTCTCTGACATTAAAGCCTTTAAAGATTAAAGCAAAAACTTGTGACGTGGTGCTAATGAAACCATTACAAGATAAAAAGATGTACAGGTAACACCTTTTACTTGGATCAATCAAATGGTTATGTAAAAGAAGCACTTGCATTGGGAATGCATTGAGAAATCATGTTTAATTACAATATATATTAATGGTTACTTATTAAAAGCCTTGAAGATAGAAAACTGTGTACAATATGAAGCATTGGTGCTAGGGTATGCTCCCAGTATGATGCCTGCTCAATGACTCTCCAGGAAGTGCTGCGAACCCAGGATTCACAAAAAATCAATAGTCTGCTTTGAGTTATGTAGTTCATTGAACGTAATCTGGGGGGGTCACTTTTTGTTCACTTTACAAAACTTGCTTAAACAAAATGCTTACCATTGGAATAAAAATTTCAAATATATGCACGGCTTTTAGGGCAAAAATTTTCATAACAAGGATCTAAACTA
>VMDR010023699.1:0-15439 GCA_007922815.1 Macrotus californicus | reverse complement strand
TATTCAAAAGCTAATATTCACAAAAGAACATTCAAAGCTCAAATTTAAGAGCATCTCACAAACTATATCAAATGTATAGTACTATAGGAATTTTATTCATTCTTTACAAATGCTCTTAGATGGGGTGGTTATGAGGAAAGGACTCAATAATGAGAAACTGGTGAACTTCACACTATAGCAGACCATACTTCTAGCTTTGGGTGCACATTCTGTCCAGCACAGTGGGGCCTCCTGAGATTCAGCTGTGCTCTGGAGAAGCCATCACTTTGTACACAGGCACTGCTCACCCAGAGCCCCCTTCCTGTTCAGTGGGATTTTCAGCACACTGATGGCCACAGGCTGGGGCGAATGTGAATGTCTCTAAGTCAATTATGCAGTTTGAGTTCAAATAAACTATTTTTTCACCAGATTTTCTAGTCCTTAAGCACACATAAAGCTATGTGTCCATCTTGAGTTTTCAAAATTTCTCTAAAAATTCATGAGATGGTATGTGTGTATTCTTCTGCCATACTCAATTCTAACATCAAGAAGTATCAACATGATGCCCTTGTGTCCAGAGGAAAAGTGACAAATTGCGGTCACGTGTTTGTTTAGTGTGCAGAATGCCAAAGAAGTGGCGTGTAAGACTTTCTCCTTGAATTCGCCGTTTAAACATTATTTGGTAGTTACATTAACATCTTTCTTCCAAGGGCCTACGGTGTTCAGGTCGGTATGGTAGCTAGGTCCAGGAGGTAATATGTGGCTTTCCAAAATGAAGAAGGGGGACAAGCACATTCTCACTAACTCAAAAAGAGATGAAGTGATCTGGGTGGAAGCTGGAAGGCTGATGGAATAGTCTCACAAGTGGCTCTCCTCATTTCTCCCTCACCCTAGATGCCCCAGGGCCCTCGCTGTCTGAAAGAGGAATATGATGGGTCAGTGATAATTTTCTATTGTCAGAAAAACCTCCTGGGCACCCCCTCTTTGTCCCTACGATGGATTATAGATGTCTGTTATTTTGACTTTTGGCTCTGTGACAATGTTCTCAAGTAAGCTTTGGTTTTAAGATTATACCAGAAGGCTACCCGTATTGAATGTGCTAATGCTTTCGCATTAAGAAACAAGGGGAAAGAATAAAACATAGATGCCTTATTGGGTGAGATGCTCCAAGTACACATAGATGTGAGAGTGGGAAGTAGAGTTTTGTGAGATTGTGCATTTCTTGGGTTTGGTTTCTGTAGCGTTTTTTGAATGTCTGAATAACGAATGGCCCCGTATGAAATTTCTGGCATGTCCATCAGAAATGCACATGTGTCCTCAGGATGCCAAAGGAGAAATCAGCACCCATAGCTTAACTCCAGATTTCAATAACATACTCATTCCACTGCAAAACATTACATGTTGAGAACTATTTAAACAAAATCATTTAATGTTTAACAACCCAGCAGTTTCATTGTACAAATAAGAGAACGGAACCTAGAGAACTAGGAAATTTACTCAAGGTCACATTGCTAAGAGTGACAGTTGGGATTTGAACCCAGAGATATTGCATTCTAGCCTGGGTTGTTGACCTCATGTCACACACTTATAAGGAAAACCTTACAAATGCCAAGAAGTAAACATGTGACAGGTAATAAATGGATGCCAGGTCCATGGTGCTGATATATCCACACATTCTCTTTCCCTCCCTGCAAAGCTGACTGTCACTAGAAGTAGTCATAAAATCTGGAAGTCATTATTGGGGTGACGCTTGGTTATAAGAGGTGGTGATGATGACCCATAGTTACAAAAGCTTTTAAACATGCCTCTTCCACACTGCCTGAAATGCTACCTGATGTGGATGGATTCATCGGCTACTTGTTATGAAGTAAGAATATCTGTTAGAAAAAGGCTCTCAATTTCATGTAAGTATCCCAGGCTGAGGGATACTTAAATGAGTCTCTATGAATATATGAATAGGTGTTTAGTGAAAAAATGAAAAAATACTTAATTATATTGGTATTTACTGCTCTGGGTGGAGGAGCCTATTTAAAGGAACAGAGTTTGAATTAAATTTTTCAGAGGAAAGGAGCCGGGAAAGGAGCAGGTGTAGACCCTTAGAGTGGTCCAAGCTGATGCCAGAGGAGGGGATTCAGGACAGCCTGAAGGAAGATGTGAGCATCACAATGACGGGCCACAGGAGGTCAGAGTTTAGAAGAGAATAAAGGATGCCAATGATTTTATGTATATTTATTTGTTGTTGTTTGTTTGTTTACATTTTCAAAAGCTCTTTAGCCTTGATTAGGCTTCTGGCAATATGATTACAAATTCCAGAAAGCACATTCGGTTCCGCTACTAAGAACGGACTTGTCTAACCACACTGTCTACAAATAGACCAGATTCCTTCATAGGCCTGACTCTGCCTCTCTGTCCTCATTCCCATCCTTTCTTAACTGAGTTAAGTAACATTCTGCCTTTTGTCTGAGGCTTTTTCATACAATTTCCAGTTTTCTGTGCTTTTCCCTATATTGTTGCCACCCATGTGTACAGTGTGAGAGATGAACACATCTCTTATATTATAATACCAACACCATCAACAACTAATGTTTGCTGCATGGTTACTGGGTACAGGCTCTCTGCTAAATACTTCATTTTTATCCAAAATGCTGAGAGGACATTATTATTATCCCCATCTTACAAATAAAGAAGCTGAGGTTAGAACAGTGGATCCATGTTACACACCTAGAAAGAGGCATCGTGAGACTCTGTCTCCCGATGGTCTGATGTCAGACCAGACTCGCCACCATGGTGACAGGCCCTCCCCCCTTATGTTCTCTTGATAACAAACCATTTGGCTTATCAAAACCACTAAATGCCGAGTATGTTCTCAAGGTTGTGCTGCTCCCTGGGAATACAAAAATGAATAGGTCAATAGCTTAAGGGGCACAGAGGGAAAGCCCCTAACTCTGCTGGTCTGGACTTCTTCGTGAGAAGAAGTAACCACAGGAACTGTGAAAAAGAATAGGAGGGAAACACAAGAAGCATGGGCCTGGGAGACACTGGTCTGGGCAGGTAAAACATTGTACAAAAATTCAAGATGAAGAGCATTTGCCTGACCCACCTCAGGCCTTTCGTCCCGCCTGGGTGCCCTCTGCTCTTCTGCGGGTGGAAACTACTCATCTTTCAGGACCGACTCATCTCAAATCCTCCTTTGCCCAGATCTTTGAAATCCCCCTGCTGAGGCGGAGGCTCAACCTTCCTGAACTCTCTCTGGCCCTTGCCCTATTCCACTTGGCATTGTGATTCCCCGTGGGCCTCTTTCATTTTCTCTCCCAAGCAGACTGAAGCAATGGACAGTATTGTTCTCTTCACCCTTCTCACCACAGGCCATGATTCCCTTCCCTACCCTTCCCCACCCTTCCCCCCAAACGTCCCTTCTGCCAAATACAGTGGGCTCACAGATATTCATTGTTCAGAGAGTTGACTGCTCCCTCCTTCCAGCAGGGAGGCTGGGCTTGGAGGGGCAGAACCAGGGTCAGAGCGAGGAGGTGAGGTGCTGTCAGATCAAGGACCGGATCAGCCTGAGTGATTCCGCCACACTGGTATCTTACCTGTGTGTCCTCTGTTCATGCCCATTACCCTGATATTGCAGGTGGCCTGCCAGGACCCAGATGAACAAAGGACTTCCCAGGTAGCTCTTAGTGCTGGTCAGCATTCCCAGACTGAATTTTCACCCTAAGATTTCAGTTCTGGCCTCTCTGATGATTATCTGTCACTGGGAAGCAGAGTCACTCCGGCTTTAAGTGATCAAATGACTGCTTCCTAGTCTCCCTGGTCTGAGCATCCTGGAGGGAGGGGCGGTATTGTCCAGCCTTGCCCCCGGCAGCTCAGCTGGCACAGGGAAAAGACCTCACTTGCTGTGGCCTGCTGTTCTGGAGTCTCAAATACGGCAGCCTGCTGCTATTTTTGCCCCTCTCAGTTCTTCTAGTAACATCGCTTTCTTGTCAGAACTCAGGAACACGACTCACATTAGGTCCCCTGAATTGTTTCTCAGAAATGAAAACCTTTCAGACCTCTCTCATTGCCATGGTTGCACCCTGAAGACAGTGGTGAGGCCTGGGACAAGTTACCGCGTCTCTCTGAGCCTCCATTTCCTCATCTCCTAAGCTAGTAGTGATGGCGACAGCACCAGGTGACCGCGCTGTGTGTGCATTGTGGAATACATGTGGGATGCTGTGGACAGGCCCAGGCACACGGAGAGAGCTAAACGGGTCATCTGTTGTAGCGTGGCTGTTAGAATGTTCAAACTGCCCTGTTCTGTCCACTTTGAGGCCTGGCTGTTACTCTTTTTCCTTTAGCTTTGTAGGTCACTACAGTTCCCTTCCAAAAAAAAAAAAAACCAAACTTTTTAAGCTTAAATTGGCTGTAGTCAGTGTGTGCTGCTTGCTGCCAGAAAACTCCAATGGCAGCTTCTCTCACATTCTGTAGCTTTCTTCTCCCCAAGCGTTTATTAGACCCTAGAGGGCAATAACCATATATTATTAATTACTGCATCATCGAGAGCTGCAGGAGGAGTGCTTTGTATGTAAAAATATTCATTTTAGTGACTGGAAGACTCAATACATGAATAATGCCATTGACCCCTTTCTTTAGGGCTTCATCACCATTTTTCTTCTCAATAAAAATCAGGGCTAAGCACACCACCATCTCCTTTAGAGCTCCCAAAGTGGCCACCACCAAATGTGGCCCTTCCTGGGGAGGCAGCTGGGGCAGAGGAGAGGCAGCTGGGCCAGACGAAAGGATGCTGGAGACCCAGGCCCTGCGCTGCAACTCACCACCTACTACCGGGGGGATCTCAGGTGGACAGCAGTAGGGTCTCTGTGAGTCTCGGCTTCTTCATATGACAAATTGAGAAAATACCATGTGTCCCATGGGGACTTAGGAACCAGTGGAACGGATCACATAGCCGCGGTGGACACCCAGTTCAGGTCCTTGCCTTTTTTGGACACGCTAGTTCATCAACAGAAGGAAGAGAAAATTAAGCTTTTAATGACAACAAGACATTTACAGAAACTTGTAACTGGGTGTGTGATTAGACCGTGAACTCCTGGTAGTTAAAGGAAAATCGAGTGCAGGGAGAAGTGTCAAGGTGTCAGGTTGCTGGAGTGAAGCTGTAAAAAGACGCCATTTTGCCATAAATGCCGGATTAGGTGCCCTTTCAGTTTTACCATTAGGGGTGCTTCGGGGCCTAGCCGATCTGTTTGCATGCTGTTTCATTCTAGATCTTGTTTCACACTCATTTAATCAGCAACTTGTCTAACAATGGCTGGGGCTTGGACATTTTGGGGAACGCATCATGTGTCTCGGTACTTTCAGGAATACATTTTAGTACTAGGGGCGTTTTGCTTTAAATTTTGTTATCATTTTTTGTTTGTTGTTTGTTTAGTCTTTAAAATTGCTTATGTTATTTTTAAATGGTAGAAATAATGTAATTACGTGGAAACCAATTTGGAATATTAAATAATAAAAACAATGACTTATAATGTCGCTACTCTAATGTGTTTCCCTTATGTAGATCTTTTCTTTTATCAGTTTATGTATTTGAATTACATTCTATACTACTTTTTAGAATTAATACACCATAAGTACTTTCAATATTTCTATAGTATTCTAACAGTCCTTTTTTCTGCTACAGATATTAATGTTGATAGATGTTTGGGCTACTTACCTTATTAAAAAAATCTTTTTGCTTGTGTTTTTGATTACATAAGCATGCTTGCATTTTGATGTAAAATGTCTCATTTTGAAAATTTAACAATATTTAAAAATTAGTAATAAATATTATGGGTTATACCTTGTTCGTCTGTAAGAGTTATTCATCTGCAGACCTAGAAGCATTTCATAGACAAATTATATTTGTGTGGTGGCAAATCTTGGAGATAAACACAGTAAGATATCATCATCAGCATCTCTCTGATGCACATAACCACCCCAGTGGAACATTCCACGTTCCTCCATGTTTCTCCCCATTCCTCATTTCTCTGTTGGGAAAGATGGATCTAGGTGAGGCAGTCCAGGGATGGGTATGCTTTGTCTTGAAGTTATGTAATAGCTAGAATTGAGGTTTATTTTAAATGTCTGGCAGGATTCTAGAAAGCAGTTGGTAGAGGTGACCAGCTATGTGGAAGCCCTTGCTCCCTGCAGCAGGCCTTCCTGCCATGCTGTGGACAGACAGGTCGTTCTGTCCTAAAGGCAGCTATGTGCAGAGGGAGAGGCGGAGGATGAAATGTGGTGTCCAGGGCACTCACTGGGGACAGAGGAGGAAGAGTCTTCTCAGCGGAGGTTTAATTTAGGCAGACGTGGGGGTGGACACAGGGATATGGGCACTGATCACAGGGAATGCACAAGAAATGGACAACAGCTACCAATGCCTAGAAGGAGGAAAGATCAGGCCCTTCTGAGAACTGCCGGTGTCTCCTGGGGGATAAAGTGTGCAAGGTGAGTGTAGGAGTGAGCAACACTAGGGAGGCACACTGATCGGAGTTGTAAAGGACTTAGCATGCAGTTTACAGTTAGTTCCCAGGATGCCTCGGTGCTGGGACTCGGCATGTTTACTCTCAGATATTTACTGACCTCTCAGAAATATGCCAGGTGTAGAAAAATAAACAAAAACAGACGACGGTTTTATCCTTGTGGAAATTGCAACTTGATGCAGAGGCAGAGATCAATTTATCAAATAGCCACACAAATAAAGAGAAATCACACATGTGGTCTCTGATCATGTTGAAAGGAGGACTGGACCGTTCTGAGGGCACAAGGAAGGTAGTAAAAACTGCAGGAGAGGACCTGACTAAGGCGTGGGGAAGGGGACAGCACTCTAAGTGGATGAAATCCCATGTGCACAGGACCTGGGGCGAACACAGTGAATGCTAACAAGCGAACAAGGGCCACTGGGCCCAGAGGGCAGAGATGGGTTGTGTCAGAACAATGACGTTGAGTCATATTAAGAGGTGTATCACTATTTTAAAAGCAATAGGAAAGTGAAGAGTTCTACAGTGAGTTCTGAGCATGACAAGATACACATTTTTATAAAGATCGTTCTTTGGCTGCATTGTAGAAACCAGATTCAAAGTCTGAAGGGCTATCCTCCATGATAACCCAGAAGAGGGGTTTAACATCTTGGATTTGAAAGGTAGAAATTTCTAGGGAACAATTTGGCTATACGGACTGAAAAAGAACCCCCAAACCAACAAATAAAAAAAATGTAAATTTTCTGATTTCAAAGGTATTTGGAGGAGAGCAATGTGGGGAGGAAAATTGGAACAGTGCTTCTTACCTTTTTGGGATGTGCATGTATGTACATATATATACACATACATACATATCAAGGTAAAAAGTATTATTCATAACTTATCATCGTGCATGAAACTGTCTTATAGATAAGAAAAGAGTCTTCTTATTTAGCCTTCCTCTGTATTGAATGTATGCTCGAGGTACCTAACTATTGATATTTAGACATCCATGTTAGGTGTCATGCCTTCATTCAGTGCTTTGAGTCCCTCTGGGAAGAACTGTATGACTGTTCAAGAGTATCCTCTGTAAGCAGGGCATGGTACTACCAGTAGTGGAACACACAAATGCACAAGAACACACACACCAGTCTGAAATCAGGAGGCAATGCCAACAGGACTCCAGAAACAAAAAAAAACCCCACATATAAAACATATTTTTAAAATAGTTAAAGCAATCGTGAGATTAGTCTAATTATTATGACAGTCTTTTACAGTGTGTATATATATTTGAACCAAAAGATGACTTATCTTTTAAAATGTTGATTATTTCTGAAATGTGTAAAACTAAAAAAGATTAATGTAAAACAAATATATAAATATCACTCACCATGCCGACTGACTTCTCTTTGCCACACTCCCTTTTTTATAATTTCAGAAATATTAGATTGGTGTAAAGAGTGTTCTTACTACCTGCAGATATGAATGCACTTTTAATTATCCTCCTGAATAATGAAAAAATTGGAACTATGAGTTCATTACGTATTCATCCCTTTGGCTCACGTGTCTGATCATCGATCTGTTCCTTCTTTCCATAGCTATGCATCGTACTATTGCTCCATGCTCTGCACCGTGCTAGTTAGCAAATGGCCTGCTACAGAGACGAATAGGACACTCCCCTTCCACTTTAAGTATCTAGCTGAAATGCAGCCCAAGACCCTATTCTGACTATAGGCTTTGATGCAAGGTGGTCATAAAGCCATATTCTGTAAAATTGGTGACATAGAATTCAGTACTCAACGCCATATTTCTATAAGTTTGGAAATATATGGGGAAATTTAGTCATTAAGCCATGTTATTTTAGGTTGGATAATATATGCAGAATAACACTCAGTGTGTTTATCTTTCTTGATTTACCTACTTACTGTGAGTTACTCTTCATGATCTTTCTATGTAGTGTGACTGCGCCTTTCACACAAGGAGGTTTTGACCATGGTAACTTGTCAAAATGTGCCAACACTGTGATCAAAGTCTCTATTCCACTTCTATTTCAATTCATTATCAATGCCACTTTTGTTCATTCACACTATCTTCTTTGTTTCTTTCTGACTTCGATAACATAGGTCGCTCATCCCCCTTTGTACCCTGAGGATGCCAGCCTGAGGCCGCACACGGGCCATGGCCAGCTCCTCATGTGTGCTCTCCTTTCTTAGTGTTTTATTCGGTAGATGATCACAGATTTTGCTCCTAGAAAACACTGCATGGACAGTTGGTAGCAAACTGTGTATGCTGCTGTTCACAATCCGGAAAAATCTTGTATCTTCACAAGGACATGCACTGGGAGCTACGGAAGTCCCCCTCCTGGGCATCAGGTGACTTAACAAGGGTAGGCTGCCTACTTTAGTTTGCCCACACAAGTGAACTTGAGAATAAACCAAAGCATGGTAGCATCTACTTAAATCCATAAACAAGACATTAAAACAGAATTGGTAGCCTTGAGGGAACCACCAAAAAGAAACTTCCCAGAGACCAATTTTATTTTCATGCATCAGTAAGTACTTAAAACTCTGCCTACAGAACACATCAACATGCATCTTTTAGTAAAGCTTGTTAGCCGTCCTTACCATTACCTGCCCCATCGCCTGGAGGGCATCCCTTCTGAAATAGGAAAAGCACAATCTGTATGCTAGGAAAACTACAAAGAAGCAATAAATTATTGCTGTAATGGCATGCTAATTAAAATTTTGCTTGTAACTCACGTAAGTGTTTGAAGCCCAGCAAATTTCTCTTTTCATTTGTGAAGTGTGAAGGTAAATTGCCCAGTGACAGTGGGACGTCGCTAACAAGCACAAATTGAATAACGTGCTATCTTGCTCTATGAGCCCTGACTAGCGCTCTGAATGAGATACTCAGCACACTCCCCCTGGAAGGCCTGATTGATAAATGCTAAGGAGAGTTTGTCAAAACAACAGGGGCTACACCCAGTGGGACATCAATATGCTCCATTTAGTCATCCACACAGCACTTCCTACGTAGAATTGTCACAGAAAATTAAGACTAGCCGCTAACCAGCCATCAAGCTTGTAGCAGACGTCAGACAGCCTGTGTTCTGTATGCATATTAGTCACATGCTTCACAATTTGGGCTGTCAGGACAGAAGCACGCGGTGACCTCTGGAGCAGAGGTTGAATTTTCCAACTGCACCGAAACATCATGCTCAGCTGTTCGAGATTTTAGACCATTTCCTGCCAGATCTGTGCACAGATGCAGTGCCCTAAGCTATAATCCGTGGCCGCTTCCAAATGACAAATGGTACTGGGAAGATTATTGCATTATATATTAAGTACCACAAGTCTGTAAATTATAAGTAAACTACTGTTCAGACTGGCTCCTCCAGCTTTCAGGATACTTTTCCTCTCCATTCTTTTTAAAATAAACGTAATAAATATTGGGTGAGCCGAGAGATCAAAGCCCAGAGTTTGAATTAGCCATCTCCATTGCTAATTAGCTGCTTGAATATCAAACAGTTTGGGACCAGCTGTAATTTAAGAAGCCTTGACTGAGGTTGGCCTGATGCTGTTTCCCCACTGAAAATTCTTCTCAGGTGCAAGTTTCTATAATTTTAGAATTCATGGTGATAAGTTGTTTTTTGTATTTCCATTGTAAACATAAGCAGCCATAAATACAGAGTAAAGCTAATAAAATTCATTACAATCTAACAGAATCTTTAATTGAATCTGTTTTACATCTATTGCATTATATTTAAGCTTTTTACATGAGGTTATCTGCTCGTAGAATAAAGCATAAAATATAATAATGTCATTAGTTTAAACTAAAACGTGTTCTCTGCAAAAGTGAAAGGCTTATCCTTCTCTGAGATGCCGCCATCGGTCATGGAAGCCAGGGTAACATTTTGAAATAAATTGCTTGAGCTTCCTTGTACAAATAGTCTAATGAAACATATTTTATGACCAATTAAATAGAACATGTCAATTTTTTTTGTTTTTTGAAAATCATATATATCTGTTGAAACTCAAGGAAAACTGTTCCAATTTGAACTTTTAAACACTTAACACCAATCATTAATCTTCATATATTTTGTAATTCCAGCTTTGGTTCTGAGACCTGACACAGAGTCACCCAATGAACATTAGAAATTTATTTCTACAATCACAAAAAGTATGTGGAATATGACGAAAAATCACTGCTAGACGTGTATAGCGTTTCTCTCTAGGACATAAAAACAACTTGCTACTAGTATCCTGTACTTTCCATTTCAGAGATAATGTGAGCTTAAAATCTTGCCTTTTGACACTTTCTGAGTTTTATACATGCTAGAATTTTAAAATTTGTAGCTTTTTGATAAATCTCAGCAGCAGTTCTATTTATAACAATAGGACAAATCTAATCATAGAACTCCTTCCAGAAGATAAACTATTTTCCGTGAAAATAAAAGATATCAGATTCCTTAATATATATAAAATAAACATTGAATTTTGAAAAACTGGTGGGCTGCACAATGCTCATTAATTTATGTTAAACTTTAATAAGACTAAGTGGGAGGACTGTATGTCGAACCTACAACAAAGTGTGCTCCCCGAGGTTCAAATGACAGACAGAGCTGTAAGGACGTGTCAACAATGGCGAGCCACCCCTACACTGCAGGGACTACTGCAGAGACAAGTTGGGGTGAGGGGGAAATGTAGAACACTTAGAGATAAACCTTTTCTCTTCAAATATTTTTTGAAAACTATCCCAATGATGTGACCTGATCTCACATTCATTAAAGCTAGAAACAGCAACCAATTACTTTAAAAAGAAAAACCATCACTTTAAATTCTTCAACAATTTTTTGGTTAAAATTTTTGTTATGAATTTTATACATTCTCCTTTTTTTTTTTTTTTTTTTTGCTCCCACCTCCCTTCCATCTCCCAGTAAGAACAAGAAAACAAAGGACAGCAGGGTCCCTGCGCCTCAGGCAACCGTCTGCTGATGGGTTCTGTGGCAGCTGAATTGCTCTCCGTTCACAGTCTGAACCCTTCCTCCTAATTGTCATCAGTGTCTTCAGTGTCACTAAGGGAGCCCACTGCCACAATGCTGCAGCCCCTCAGCGCTCTATTGCCTTTGGCTGTCTCTCCTGGGGCTTGCTCCTTGCACGGTGCAATCTGCGGGACCACTTAGTGCAGGATCTCGGTTGACTTATAACAGGTACCAGATGATGCGCCCAGACCTCTTGCCTCGTTTTATGCCCTTATGGCTGGTGCGCCCGCTGCTGATGAGTGTGTGTCCAGATGTTCAGGAATCGACAGTGCTTCTGCTGCCATTTCCATGCAAGAGCTTCAGGTTGGTGGGAATGAACTCAACACCACAGGAGAAAGCCTCATGTCCAAAGGAAACTGTGTTGCTCTTCTCTTAAGGGCTTTAAGCGTTCTTTAGTAACCCTAGCCCAGAATTCCCACGATGCACCTTCATGTGTCTGTGTTATCGTGGTGCTGGAGGGAACTGAGAGCACTGTCTCTCTTTGCACTCATGTCCTTGTTCTTCCAGCATTTCACCTTGTCCTCACAATTTATACAACTAAGAAAAAATTATTCACATTAGCAAGGTATCGATAATGATTTGGAAAGAAAATGCTCCCAAGTGGAAATTTTTTATAATAACAACTTGTATTAATAGTAATGTTCTCTCAATGAGAAAAGATAATTTCTTTTCCCATAAATTTATATTATGTAGTTCTTCATAAGGATCAAATTTGTATTAAAGTTCATATATATATATGTGTATACACACACACACACACACACACACACACCACACACAAACACAACATGAGAAAAACTATATTGTCTATGTAATTGTTATATATCTCTCTCAATAAACAAATTAGATATATATAAAATAACATTCACTTCTCACGTGGTATAAATAACTTCACAAAGTATATCAGCAACTAAAATAACTGTTAGTGAAACAGGTCATGATGTATCTGGGTTTTCCGCAGCTGAACTTCCATGATTTCAGTGATTGATTACCTATTCCTACTGAGATTATTTTGTTAATTACTGCTTACTTCTGTAAACTCCACGAGAGAAGGAATCATGTTGCCTTTTTACCCACTTTTTATCCACTGCATCTAATAAAACACCCAGTTCACTCCAGGAGTATGGGGAATATTGGTTGAATGAATTAACATGTGAGTGGATGAATGAAGATGTAAAATCACTGTAATCCTGAATGATGTTGTGGGCTCACAGTGCTTGGAATATTATGAATAGTGTATCACCCCCATCTCTTCTGGAAGCTTCAGCAGATCCACACCCTGGATGCCACCAGTTTCAGAGAAAACTGTCATTGCAGGTGAGCTGTTTGAACCACAAAACCAAATAAGGTAATTCCCAGGAAAACTTACTCTTCAAGGTGGATTCTGGCAACTTCCTCTTTCATCCTACCTAGGAAATGCCACTTCAGTTCAAATATGTTTTAAGAATCAGGCTTTTGTAATGTATCTCTCCTCTTAAAATATGGAAGAAAATGGGGCATTTTCAATAAGATGAACACGGTGAAAATGAGGGATACAACAGCTTCTGTATTTTTTACAGAGTGTTGCCAGTAACGTTTTTGCTTCCCCACCCCCACTCCCACCCCCACATCTCAGCCTAGCTGAAGAATTGCACCATGGCTCTCTTTGCCGGGTTCCATGGTGCTTTGCTGTACAGATTGGATTACAGCGATACTTCTGGCCTAAGGTTTCCCCGGAGGACCACCCACGAGCTCACTGCCAAAGACGTAACAGCCTGTGACAGTGGGTTGTTTGCCTAAAGCATAAAGTGCCTGTTTTATATAAGGGACCTCTGTCCGGCATTTCATGTGGTTGTGAAATAAATCATTTAAAAATCATCTCAAAAGCTCAAACAAGTTAGTTCAGGAGGATGCTCGATCCTGAGGAAATCTAGGTGTCAGTGTGTCTGTGTGTGTCTGCGTGTTTAAACGCCTTTACCTCTAGAATGCCTTTATTTGTATAACCAGGGTTCATCGCGGTCATCTTCCTGTTAGAAGCAACACAAGTACTTAATGCCAATTTGTCTTATTCTGCATGTAAGAAGGGACTTTTCCAGGGTCATGAATCTAAATCTGTTATTGTAATAATACATCTTATATACTAATCCTTTCTTGTTAAGTACAAATTTCAAATGGTTTTAACCTTGAGCCAATAAATGTTCTGCAAAGTTAAAAACAATGTAATATATCAGCAGAAATGGCATTTTATGATATTTACTATATAGTATGTTTATTTTTAGTCATAATACATGTTAAAATGAATAGAAAACATCTACCTATGCCTATTAGACTTTTACTTTCAATACAAAAATGATATACACACACACAACTTGATTCTGTAGTGGAAAGCATAGTGAATAAATAACAGAATTATGGTTTCTGCTTGAGATAGCAAATCTAAATGATTTAATTCCAAAAAATATAATTAAAAATTGAAATCCATAGTAGATTATTACATTGGTCAACACTGTGAGGCACTCGCCCCCAATCCCCTTCACTCCGTGCACAGGCACTAGTATGACTATGGTGGAGAAACCTCTGTGTCACCTGTAGCCCTTTTTCATTACC
The DNA here is from genome assembly GCA_007922815.1 of Macrotus californicus. NCBI lineage: Eukaryota > Metazoa > Chordata > Mammalia > Chiroptera > Phyllostomidae > Macrotus > Macrotus californicus. Next base: position 1,345 of record VMDR010023699.1, on the reverse strand, counting down.
GTGCCTACAGTGAAACCTGTGGTCCCTTTTTTTCAGAGCAGTCACAGGGATATGAGGTACAGCAAAGGACATGCAGACTCTAGTATTGTCATCACTGTGTGTGGTACCAAGTGGGTCCTGGAAATACTGGGGGGACACTTCGTAAAGTACATGAGTATCTAACCCCTGTGCTATACACCCGAAACCAATGCAAAATAACACTGAAGGTCAACTGCAACTGAAAAATGAAAATAAAAAATGCCCCTCTCCTTCACCTGCCTCCCGCACGTTCTTTTCAGTTACTACCTCCCACACTCAGATCTTGATGCGCCGATACCAGGAGACTCTGTAGAAATTGCTTACTTTTTTACTAATGTCCTCAGAGGTATTCGATGGCTGCCCATGCTAATAGGCAACTCTGAACTGCTTTGCTAGGATTCGGGGCTCTTGATTACCTGGCTTCCACTTCGCTTGCTGTCATTCTCTCCCCCTCGTCATTCAAGCTGGACAGCTCTACATGTGATGCTCTGAATATCCCTGCTTGAAAGGATCTCTCCTCTAAGCATGCAGAGACCTGTGTCAGACAGCCTTCCTCATTTCCCTATCTCAGCATCTTCCTCGGCCCTGCTGTCCTGCTTTCCAGTGCTCACTTAGCCCGCCAGCTAGATTTCACTGTGTCATTCCTGTGTTTGTGGTTCCATGTGCTTCAGTCCCGTGGCTTTGAGAACAAGGTCTGTTTCCTCCTTCCCCATGGTGGGCATCACACAAGAGGATTCCCCAAACTGCTCACTAACAGAGTAAGGAACTCCACACTGAGTGGCGGGAGTTGGTATCAACAAACAAGAGCAGCCGAAAATGTCAAGGAAGGGGAACCCTAGTGCACTGTGGGTGGGAATGCAGACTGGTGCAGCCACTGTGGAAAGCAGTATGGAGATAGCTCCAAAAATTAACGATGGATCTGCCTTTAGACCCAGTGATCCCACATCTGGGAATATGTCCAAAGGAATCCAAAACACTAATTTGAAAGAACATAAGCATCCCTATGTTCTTTGCAGCATTACTTAAACAATTGCCATGATATGGAAGCAGCCCAAGAGTCCATCAGCAGATGAGTAGATAAAGTAACTATGGGACATTTACACAATGGAACACTACTCAGCAATAAAAAAGAAAATTTTACCATTTGAGACAGCATGGATGGACCTGGAGAACATTATGCTAAGTGAAACAAGCCAGTCAGAGAGGGCAAACACCATATAATTTCACTCACATGTGGAATCTAATGAAAAAACTGAACTAACAAGCAAAATAGAGACAAACTCATAGATAGAGAGCAAGCTAACAGTTGTTGGGGGCAGGGAGTCTA
>VMDR010023698.1:0-15435 GCA_007922815.1 Macrotus californicus | reverse complement strand
AACAAATGGTAAAGTATGAAAAAATATAGGATTCTTTCTTATTAAATATCAGTATATTTAACAAAACCACTATATTAAAAACCAAGATGGTTTGCAAAGAATTAAGAAATCAGCAGAGCAGGCTACATCCTGACATATGTGAAAAATTACCATATGATAAAGGGGGCTCTTTAAGTAAGTAGGCAATTATTTATTTAATAAAGTGTTGATGTAACTGGCCATTCTCCTAGGAAAAAAAGTCAGACCCTAGTACAAGAAATGAGCAAACATAAATTCCAGATTTCAGTAAAAGCAATAAAATAACATTTTAGAAGAGAATCTAAGAGACAATATGCAGCCAAGGAGTAGGAGGGACCTTTATAACCAACTTGAGAAAGCCTGACACCATTATATATCATTATAGATGGTTTAACTATGTAAAAATCACCACAAACATGGTGGATTTGGAGAAATGTGGTAGATTTGAAAAAAATATTTGCAACAAGCATGGCGAAGGGTAACTTATTCATCATATATAAGTAGGGTTAAGAATCAGTGAAAAAACCCCAAATGACCTCCTCCTAACTTTTGGTCAAGAATGTGAGCAGGCAATTCACAGAAAGGCAAAATCTAAAAGTTCAAGTAATTAATCAATAAAGAGATGCTCAAATTTACTAGTGGTCAGAGAAGAGAAAATTAAGGTAACAGTGAGGTGTCATGTTAAACGCTTCAGACTGGCAAAAGTTAAAAAGAGTAATATTACCTGTTTCTGCAAAATCATCAGGAGAAGAAGCGCTCATACTCTGCTGATGGGAATGTGAATTGTTACAGTCTTTTTGGAAGCATCTTGGCCACATCTATGAAGATTTAGATAAAAGCTATATGCATGTACCCTTTCAACCTTTAGGGCAAGCACTGGGGATCCTACAGATGTAATGGTACCAAGATACAGGTAAAAGAGAATGTTTACCACATAGTGTTTATACTGTATCAAACAAAAGAAAACAGGAAACAAGTTAAATGGGCATCAAAAGGGAAATATATATATTTCGGCTTGGAAAAACACAAATGTATTGTCTCATAGTTCTGGAGGCTAGAAGTCTGGAATCAAGGTATCAGCAGGGCCGTGTTCCCTATAAAACTTGAAGAGGAAATATTTTTTCTTGTCTCCTCCTAGCTTTGGATAGTTTGCCAGAAGTCCTTGGTGTTCCTTGGCTTGTACTGAATAGGTGGAGCACACTGATTCTCGGTCTTTATGTGGCTATTTACTCTCTGTGTATGTCTGTCCAGTTTTTTCTTTTCATAAGAACACCAGTGATTTTTGATTAGAACCTACCCTAATGACCTCATTTTAGCTTGACTATCTCTGTAAAGACTCTATCTCCAAATAAGGTCACACTCTGAGGTACTGGGAGTTAGGATTTCAACAGATCTTTATTAGGGGGCACAATTGAACCTGTAACAATCCACTCACTACACTGATGATTGATAAGCTTATTGCCTAGGTGATGGGAGCAGAAGTGGGTGGCTATACTAGAACTGCAAGTATTTAGTGTTGGTCGGTATGTTTTGCAGGGAAAAAGAGGAAATATAGATCAGTAAAAGGAGTCAATAAAGAAAGTCCAATGAAAGTTATGGAGGAAACTAAAGGGGATGGAGAGGTAAATGATGAAGCAGATAGTTGAACCATTTTTCTGGGTAGGCAAAAAATAGCATATTAGATCACCAGTTCCTTTGACTACAAAGAGGCAGGCTTTCCTCAGCAGTATCTCCCAAAAGGGAAATATTGAGTTCATAATGGTGTATCTCCACCATGAAATATGACATAGCTATTAAAAATAACTAGAGCTAACCAGATTGATTTTGGGAGGATTTTTATGAAGCATGGAATGGGAAGAACAAGATTCAGGGAGTATACATTACATGGGAAATTTGGAGCGTGCAGTAGGAATGAGCATGGGAAGAGAGGAAGAGAAGAGACAGACAAGGAAGAATACAATGTACCAAAATAGTCCATGGTATGTGTGGATGTAAAATACATTGGAAATAAGGTAGAGTTGGAACTACATAAACTGTCTTGGAAGTACTTTGGAATTTAAGGCTTTGGAGATGGTGTGGGTCCCACAGGAGGACAAGGAGCAAGATGTGGCTGTAGCCAAGGGCGACTAGGGAGAAACAGAGGTGAAAACCCGTGGATTCCAGGGGGTGAAGAGATGCTCTGCGGCTCATGACCTGTGTGGGTGTGTTAGAAGCTGAGCAGGAGGAAGGCCCGATTGAGAGTCAGCACCAAGACGATGCCTCAGATGGAGGGGCAGATACAGGTTTTGAGGGGCCTGAAACTTTTACAGTTCTTCAAGAGGATCAAAATTGTGCATACAAAATTAGGTATAAAAGAACATTTATGTGGGATGAGAAAAGAATGGCAACCAAGTACGAAGTTGAAAAAGCTGCCCGATACCATAAACGTGAAAACATACATTCTTGGTTTTGTAATCTTTGTTGCTTCTTTACACAAGTTTGTTATCTCCTCTTCATGGAGAGAATGAGAAAGGTCACTCACTTTTTCTTCTAGCATGGTTGGCTGAAGTGTTTTTCATCGATAGTTTGGAAAAGTTTATTTTCAGTTTCACAGCTCATTAGGTTCACATAACAAATTTTTAGGATTGTTGTCAAATTTGGAGAAATCTTTCTCAAGGAGAAAACGTTGGATGATGTATTGACGAAATCTGAATCTTCTGCTTGTCTTTTAGTAGATCTGGTGATTGGAAGAACTTTCCGTAGATTAGCCTCTGGTTCTGTATATTTCAAACCCGGTTTCTTCTCAACTGCCCAACACACATCTGGCGCTGGAAGTGCATGTTCATACTGAGATGCGGTCTCCAACCCTGGACTTCTGCGTTGCTCATGTGCCATCTGGGTGCTCTAGGAAGCCACTGTTTTACCAGGGCACCAGCAATCATGTAGCTAGCACAGGAGTGCTGAGAACCACCTAAATGTATTTTACTTTTCCACTGAACCCAAATGAAACATATCCTCAACTCAACTTTTTCTTAGCTGGATCCCCCCCAAACTTGTAGCCTGTCTAATGCTACCCAGTACAGAAGAGAAATTGAAGGGGGCAGATCTTAACCATTTATATCGAAACAGCGAATTTTTGAAAATTCTACAAAAATGTCTATGTTCCTAGGTACCCTCCCAGGGCCTTGGAACTTCAGCTTCATTAGTTTACAGTTATATTACATTTATTTGTTTATTGGCAACCTCCTTGGTGCTCCACTAGATAGAGTGTTAGCCTCACTTTAAGTCTCTCTGACCCCCTGTCTCTGTCTCTCTCCATCCCTCTTTCTCTCTGTGTGTGTTTGTGTGTGTTTACGGTCTTTATAATTTTTTTGGCAAACTTTTTGTCACATTACAGCATAGGTCCCAATAAGTCAGCCTTGCTTTTCTGGCTTCAGATCATTTTTTTAAAGCCCCAGAATCCCAGCACAGGAACATTAAACACGGCGACTGCAGTCATGTCAGAGTCAGTGTCCTGAAAATGAGAAATTCTAATGAAGCGATGTACCGCACCACGTCGTTTCCAGCCCTACACCACCACCGAAGCTTTGCATACATTTTTCTCCTTCATTTTCATATGTATTACATTTACCATCAATCTTGTGGCAAGTTGCAGAGCAGGGTGATTGGGTGGCGTGGTTCTCTGACAGGGAGATCAATCCATAAGTGGTCCTTTCCTGTTCAGGGTGACAGGGCTCGAGAACCTGGCCTTGCTGCTCGTGGTTCTTTCTGTTAACTCTGGTAGGAATTTCAGTCCTGGTCACAGCAGCAGAACAGTCAGCCAAAGGTCTGAAGAGAAAAGCTAATCAAGAGGAGAGAAGAAAAACCTCAAGAAGTGATTGTGTGGTCACTTGGGGACAACTTTTGATGAGTTTGAATATAAATTCAAGAATCCCAGGAATGTCAAAAGAAGGCCTTGGATGAAGCACTCAAAGCCAGATTGATCTGTGGGAAAATACTTATTAATGGCTTTTTAGAAAATGTTTCATGCTCCTCAAAAGGTTTTTGTCTCCTGCACTTAAGGACTTAGTGCAACTAGTTTTTGAAATGTTTCCCATTTTGAAATTAGAAGGCTTATACTTCAGACCCAGGCTGTGCTTCTCTGTTTCTCCTTTTCAAGAGATGTCATCATATCTCTGTCCAGACTCTGTCAGGCTACGCAGATGAGAAGTGTGTGTCCATGTGTGCCAGTGTGTGTGTTTAATCCCACTGCAAACACACACACACACACACACACACACACACACACACACGGTTTCAACATTTCTGGTTTAACCACAGTGCAATTGCAGTAATGAAAAGCAGAATGGGCGGAAGCCCAGGGGCTCTGGGTGTGTTTTCCAGAATGGATTACAAAAATTGGTGGGAAAGAAATAGCTTCTTGTACAGAGAAGAGTTTGGAAATAAGGGCATCAAGAGCCTTCTGGGAAGAAATGCAAACCAGATGGAGGAACCCAAAATGAAGAGTGATGAGGAAAAGAAAGAAGTAGCTGTTTCTTAGAAGCAGCGAGGGAAACGGGTCAATTTTCTATTACCCAGTTGTCAAGGTAACAGTGTGGGAGACAGGGTGGTACAGCGCAGACCCCGGATTTGGGGCTGTGAGGGCCAAGTCAATGCACCTTTCCACATGTGCTTGGCTCCACCCTCTGGGCCCTGGCCACTTAAAGGAGAACCCTTGGCCACCACCTTTTCCTCATCCCTCACCTCCTAACACTGTCAGATGCCCCAGCTTCCTCAGGGTGAGGGGCCTGAATGCTGGGTTCCACTGTGCTCGCTGGGTAGGAACAGCACCAGCCCTCCCCCTTGCCCTGTCTACCGTGTCCAGGCTCAGAAGAATCGATGGAAAATGTCATGGGATCTTACTATCCCAGTGGCTGATGGAGAGGCTGGGTTACGCTAACACACCAGAAGCGTAGAGGGGTCCTTTGACCAATGAGAGACGGGAAACAAAAAGGCCCTGGAGGATAAACTCTGGTTTCTCTCTCCCTCTGTGCACTGAGCTTCAGGGTTCTCCATGGCCTCTCTGGAGATGCCCTGCCTAAAGAACCAGCTGTGTTTTCTTGGGAAGCTGTGGCCCCCTCAGTAACTGCCCACGTTATATTTGCTTTCCTGCCTTCCTTCAGGATCTATGAAGATTGTTGGTTATTTTAAATATTACGCCATTAATTTAGGTATGAGACACCTAAATGGTAGTTTAAGAAGACCACCGGAGGGAATGATTAGATTGGTTATAAACAGTTATAACTTGAGATGATTCTGAATTTTTCCCTTTTAATTGAATTTGTTGGGGTGACACTAACAAAATTGTACAGGTTTCAGGTGCACAATCCCACAACAACACATCATCTGCACACTGTGCTGTGTGTTCAGTACCCCAAGTCAAGTCTCCGTCCGTCCCCATGTGTCCCCCATACTGCCCTTCACCTCCTCCATCTCCCTCCTCCAGTGACGTCACTACATTGTACTAGAAATGGTATATTTAAGAAATCAGAACATACTCACTTGGTAGTACAAGGCAAACTTGATAATAAAACTTTTGTAATTTATTAAACATTCTAAACTTGGAAGATGCACAGAGTGGTTTACTTTTCTTCAATTTCTGCCATCAGATGTATGCTGTTGAATCTCCTTGTGTTAGTTTTCTGTTGCTGGGTTACAAATGACCACAAACTTAGTGGCTTAAAGCAACATTCATTATATTGTAATTTCCATAGGTCAGAAGGCAGGCACGGTCCTACTGGGTCTGATGCTTAGGGCCTTGAACTCAAGGACTTGGCTGACTGGGCACTTGTCTGGAGCATCTTTGAAAAGCCCGTTTTCAAACCCATTCAGGCTGTTGGCAGGACAGCTTTGTGTGGGAGGAGGGGTGGCTGTAGGACTGAAGTTCCAGCACCGTGGCTGTCAGCCGGGGCTGCCGGGGGCCTTTCTGCGGGCTTGCACAAGTCCTTTCACAACATTGCGCTTGGCAGCAGGCAGGATCCTGTACTTTGAATCCTCTTCACCCATCCAGTTGAGTAGCTTAAATCTACTGTGTGGGTACAAGCAACTCCATTCAAATCCATCTGTGTGCTGCATTAACCTAACCACTTGACCTACGGGAGACTTGCACACTGTACTACCCAGGAAACAAATGTGAGTCTGTGTGTGCCTCTGTGTGTACCTGACCCACCAGGACAGTACACTGTCTCCTGGCTTCCCAGTTTTGGGGGTTTCCCATCTTTTGGCAGTTCTCCTCCTGATGCTAAAATAGGTATTGGAGCCCAATCAGTAAGTCTACTGCATAAACATATTTCCAACTGGGGAACAAGATTCCAACCTACTTTTTTTTTTGCTAGCACCCCAAACTCTGTGAACGGTTCTGTTACCGGGTTCCATAGGTGGGTGAGAAAAGTTCCGTGGGTGGGAGGAGTGACTCTGTGTTCGTGCAGATCCCCAGAGAAGCAGGTGCCACGACGGAATTAGGTGTGCAAAGAGTTTCTGGGGGAAATGTCTGTAGGAGGAAAGAGACAGGGGCTGCCGAAGGCCGGGAGGGCCACCAGGCTGTGATGCTAGTATGAGCCCGTGAAGGAAGGAGGCAGGGAAGCAGGTCTTAGACTTGAGTGCAGCTCTAAGAGAGTCCCACTGAGCCTCTCAGGAACAGTCCTGCTTAGCGTCTCTGCCGCACTCCATCCTTGGTCAGGAGCGGCTGGTGGAAAGCCTGCTCTTGTGCAGATGCGATGGGAGGTTTCAGTGTGCAGCCGCTGGGGCGGTTGGTCGTGCTCCCTGCGGTGGGGCATCTGAGAAGTGCATTTTCATGGCGCCCCCCGACCCCAAACAACAAACTGTAGCACCTTTCCCTTAGGCCAGAGCAATGACTCATGATAAGGTTCTCCCTAAGTCCTCTGCATCCCACAGTTGTCTGCTGGAATAAACTGCAGAGGTGCTCGGGCTCAGCTGGGGTGGGTAGCTGAGGCAGCTCAGCCCTCTGTCTGAGGAAGCTGCCTCCCCCTCTCATGTTCTGTCTTTCTGCAGGATGAGGTGTCTTTATGGTACTTCGGTCACTTGCATTGGGTTTGGTCACCAGTCTGGAGAGCAACATGAAAAGTCCCTTCTAGCCTATTAAAATTTTCCATAAATAGAAGCTATATATAATTACATATATCTATATATGTATATATATATTTCTTAGGTGGCTTAATCTTCATGAGAATCTCTAGCATGCTTGTCTTTATTTTATTCTTTAAAAATATATCTCCCCATATAAAAGAGCTATGTTTACTTTAAAGAAAAATAGGAAAATACTAAAAAGTAGAAAGAAAAAATTATATAGCAACTCATAATCCTAAAATAACAAAAACTAATATTTTAAGCATTTCCTTAGCAACTCATAATCCTAAAATAACAAAAACTAATATTTTAAGTATTTCCTTTTAGGTCTTTTTTTCCTGTACAATTTTGTATTCTGCTTCTCTCTCTTCCCAACACTGTGGCATAATCTTTAAACTTTTCTTTACAAATAAGTACTGGTGATTATAAAAGTAATACTGGTTTGATGTAGAACGCTTGGTAACAAGAACTCTGATTCCACAGTTGAGTGATAACCATTATTAATACTGTATTTTCTTCCAAAAATACATATAAACAAACCTAAGGTAATTCTACTTATGTTATCTTGCATCTGTTTTTCAGTTAAGATATTGTGAGCATGTACGTCCTCATATTACTGACTAATCTTACAGGTGCAATTTAAATAACTGCCTCATTTTCGGTTATGGATTCTCCTATCATATAGTCAATTGTCTAATTTTCCACCATTTTAAATAATTCTGTTACATGCCTATGTTCCTGCCTTTTTGTTATTTTCTTAGGGTTCATGCATGAAAGTGGAGTCCCTAAGTCAGAAGTAATACATATTTTGAAGGATTTTAATAAATGTTTCTAAACTTCTTTCCAGAAACGTACCAATTTACATCACCGTAAGCAAAAGAGTGAGACAATTTTATGTTCTTATGGCACCTCTTCCCCCTTATCTTGGTCTCGGCTCACTGGGAGGTTCTCTGATGTATCACACTTCCTTTGTCAGTGTGAGGATGTCCTGGACTTGTTTGGAGGGAGATGGTTTCCAGTGAGAAGAGATGAGATTTAGCTTCTCTTACCATCTATAGTCTCATCTTCAGCTGTTGCCTTTGATAATTCTTTAATTTCAGGCTCTCATCTCTGAGTTCAGAGGGTACCAAGAAGCATACAAAATTTCCTTTGCACCTATAGCACAAAGATGATATTTGAATTAGCCCATGTCTGGCTTGCTCTAACCATAGGAGGCTTTTCTGATTTTGTTACTTTTAATTTTTCTGAGTTTTTTTGTATCTATTTTCTGTAGCCCCTGGCTACTTTGTTCCATCAACTAACTTTTGAGACTGCTTCTGACAGAGTTTAGTGTCAGTCTCTCTTCTAACACAGTAGAAAATTAAACGGAAAATTAACTGACTTCATTATGTTCTTAGTTGCGAGATGTCTGGCTAGGCTTACACATTCAGTCTTTAACCTCGGAGTAGAATTTTCCCCTGTGGGAAACTGGCTCGAGGATTGCCCAAGCTCCCGCCTCATTGGCATCTGCTCTAACCAACAGGAAGCATTAGCTTTGCCTGGAAAAGACTTAGGGGCACATTCATGCTTTTCTGTGAGATTTGGTCCTGTACCTGGGGTTTCCAGACTTGGATCAGTGAATCATGGGAGGAGTGACGGTGGAAACTCTTGTGGCGAGGAGGCAACAGTCTAACCCAACCTCCTCTGAAGTCCGGTGCCCACCGAAAAGGGCTCAGGGGCTCTCCTAGCCTCTCAGGGCCACATGGCAAGAGCTCTTGAGTCAGGACCCCAATTCTCTGTGATGGCAAGGTCTTTTGTTTTCCATAGACCTTCGTATGTATCCAAAGGCACATGGGAAAAGCAGTTTGTTGGAGATCTTAATCTGAAGTTCGCTACACTTCTGATACCGGATGCAGAGAATGCATTGCCTTGTGCGATGATTGAGGTAGTGGTGTAACACCAGTTCTTTATAACTGAGGCCACAGATCTCATTTTGGGAGGCAGCCATTTGCCAGTGGCTATAGTCACGGGAATCTGACATCTGGAGGGGAGCCCAGAGAGGACCATAGCAGGGCTGGGCTCTGCTCAAGGACCTGTTCCCTCTGATACTCCATGGGATGGGCTCTCAGCCCCAAGCATTCTACTGTGACCACCAGACCCACACAGCTGGTCTCAGACATGGTCACATTCATGTTGATATGATACTATGTTCAAATAAGCAACCCACAGTTTGGTGTTATAATGGTTCTACAAAAACACCTATTCTCTGTTCCCTGCACCTGTGAGTTAAGAAGATATTGCACCTGTGACACAACTGTAATGTCATCTGGAGAAAACTTCCAGGGCCCAGCTAGACCATCCTCTCCTTTGCTTGTGTCAACTAGACTGAAGAAGAAGGTAAAAGGGAATGTCTTTCTTTTGCCTAAAGAACAAAGATAAAGTTGGACCTAGTGCTTGCTAAGTGAGAGGTTAGGGATGAGGATCAGGGCAAAAGGCCAGGAGCTTTGAGTCAGGGTTCTGAGGTCCTCTCCGTCTCCTGTTTTGAGCCTGCTCTCTGTACAAGTCAACACAGGCCAAGCAGTGGGAGGGTTAGACAAGGGTCCGGCAGTGTGCATACCCAACAGGGAGTATGTGGTTCCAAGACTGAAACACTTGCTATTTTCAATTTCTCTTCTCTGTCCCCCTCTCCTTTTCCCCAGTAAATGCAGGGCGAAACTCACTTCAAAATCACCTGAATAAACACCAGTGTTATGGCCTCGTGAAATAAACCTGTGGGTAGCTGGATGACAATTAGAAACAAAACAAGTCTAATAAGAGGGAAAAAAGAAGATGTTGAAATTTGGAATGGGCAGCATTTGGATCAGAGGATAATGCTTGAGTGGATATCAGATTGGATAATACAAAAAAAAAAAGGGCCGAGGGAAAGAAAGAAAATGTTGAAAAATAAATTAATGACAGCCACAAACAGATTCTTCAGCAAAATTAGAAGCAGCCTGAACCGAGACAGCTTCACACAAATCTCGATGAATAGGCTACCTTCGACTTCGTGGCTGTGCAAGCTGGGAAGCAACACGGTGATGAGTCATGTAAAGTGAAGCGTTGTTTTTTTTTTTAAATGAAACAAAGACAGGAGAACAAAAGGGTTGAAAGACTAAAATGAAGATAAAAAGTTTAAATATGTAGTCCCAAAGTCCAGAGGAGACGAGAAGCATTCCAAAAGAAGACAACATGAATAGTGAGAAATGAAAAGACTACGTAAAAGCAATGGGTTTGTTTGTTTGTTTGTTTTATTTTAGGTTTCACAAAGGAATGTAAAAGACAAACACCAGGAAAGGACATGATTCTGTGGAAGAAAAACAATGGAAACCAACATGATCCAAATACAAATAAATGAAGATAAAGATTATTTCTTGAATAATACCTTCACATCATAGCTGGGGAAAGTGGAGAGAAGCAAAAATCGGGTAATTATTGCCTAGAGATTTTAAAAATTAATTTTTAAAAATTTTGCAAGTGATGTCACGAATACTTTTTGTTATAATAATTATAATGATATAGTCAAAGGGAAGATCACCCTTTGGCCTCACCCAATTCCACTTTTCATTCCAATGAGTTTATATAAAAATTCTAATAGAAATAAAACAATCTGGATAGTCATCATCTTCTCAGCAAGAAAAATGTATGGTAGCTACTCTTATTATGCTCACTTTTGATTATCAGGCAACTTCGCTTTGAGTATAAAATTTCTAGTATTTCTATTTACCTTTTAATTTTAGTGGTGCTAAAATGTTCTTGAAATTAAAATGTTCCACCCCCTCCCACTCTTCAAATCCCCATCTGTTCTCTTCTGAGCACAGGACCTGCACAGCTGGTCTCAGAAATGGTCACATCCATGTTGACATAAGAATATGTTCAAATAAGCAGTCTGTAGTTTGGAGATTTAATTAATTCCACAAAACACCTAAAAAGTGCCAGTAGTATTTCTAGGAGTTGGAAGAACAAAGATAAATAAAACAGGGTCCTATCCGTTAAGAAAATTGTGGCATAACACTGGAGAAAATCTGTAGTGTTTTAATTTAGCAGAAGCTGGAATTAAAGTGATCAATGCCCAGGCCCCAGAGTTATGTAAATCTGAATTTGAATCCGTACTCTGCCATCTATTATTTGTATGGCTTTTAGAAGTTGATGACATTAATAGTGCTTAAGGTTTTTGTCATGCTTTGTCTTTTTATACCACCCCACCCCACACTTTATGGCAACTGATTCTTTCTGGCCACAGAGGTAGGCAAAAGACAAACCAATCATAGTGTTCATTCCCGCTGGCCATTGTGATTGGTTCAGGGATGGACATAGGATCTAATCTGGGCCAATTAGAGTCCTCCCCTGAGATTTTTCTTATCTGTAGCTAGAAGAGAAGAACTTTCTTTTTTTCTTTCTGATGATGAGGCTGTAAGAATGTAATTTCCCAGGTGCCTCTTGCAGCATTATTCCAGTGTTGTGGAAATAGAGTATAAAGCAATTTAAAAATATCATTTTATTATGTATTATTTGAAAAAAACTCCAATTTCCTTGTCTTTTTTAGAGGTAATTACTGTTCTGAAGTTTATATTTATCATTCATTTGCATTTAGTATAGTTTTATTACAAGTATATGCATACCTAAGTATATGCGAAATAAACAACTTGTTCAGAGTTGTTGATTTTGGAACTTCATAAGAATGATGTACTGTGCATTGTTTTCTTCATTCTCCTAGATGGGCAAAAATTAAGAATTCTGACAATCTCAACTTGTTGGTGAAGCTTGAAGTAACGGGTATTTATATATCTCCTATAGGAAGGTATTGGAACAACCACTTTGGATAAATAATCTGGCATTTTCTCCTGAATCTGAATCTGAATATGCATGTATTCTGAGACCCTGCGATTCTACTTCTAGGTATATACTCTAGAGAAACATTTTCGTGTGTGACTCATAGAACCTCTGTTCGTATCAATGGAGAAAAAGAACAAGGAAATAGGCCAAATGGCCATTGATGGGAGGATAGTTAAATAAATTGTAGTGCATTCACATGACAAAAATAGTATGCAGAATGAATATGAGTGAACCACAGGTATATGCAACAATGTGGATGGATTCTTGAATGAGAATAAAACCACTTTAAGGAGAAAGTTAGGCTGTGAAGAGTTCCGTTGGCTGTTCTCCTAGTCCTCAGTTTGATAACTGGCCTTGCCGACAGCGGGGAGCAGAGGCCAAGATGGAGAGTAGTCATCGTTATTCTAGCCCACCCCACTGGTCACCTAGAGAAGCAAGGGCAGTAGAGAGGGAACATTTCAACTTTGGTAGTGAGGTTGAGGGTCAGCCTTGGCCTGAACACCTAGACACCTCAACTGAGTTGCTTCAGAGGTCAGGAAATAGAAAATGAGGAATCTTTCTCCTGCTTAGCTGAAGAGACCTGTGATAAGCTCTTTGCAGGTCTTGTCTGGGTAGTCTATATGGGCTGGCCCAAAATGTTTTTAATTACTAACTTACTGTCATTGATGTCATCTTTGAGATGTGTTAACGTGGCTTCTCACAGCTTTGAGCCTGAGCCCCAGCTGTTGGGTCCTCCACGGGGGGCCTGGGTAATAGTAAACAGGTCGTTTTGGGCTTCTCCTTGGAAAATGGTGTAAATAACCTCTCCTTTTGAGATCTTACATGCTGTACTAAGGCAGCTTATTCTTATTTTCTATATGTAATATTTGATCAGGAATCATATTGTTTAAGATTTTGACATCTGTAAAAGTAAGGATATATCTTACATTTGACAGCTTCTTAATGATGATTAAAGGTAGCGTTTTTTCTTTCTTAATGATACATAAAATGGAGGTGTGTGTCACAATTAGTGGAGACTTAGACTTGATTAATAGTGTTTAGCTAATACAAATAGCCTACTTTTGCTCCTTTCCCAACAGTCATTTTTATACATCACGATCTGTACACGTAGACAATGTCCACTCAACACTCCTAAATAGAAGTTGAGTTATTTATGTGGTCTGTAGTGGCTGGTGGGGTGGGGGTGGAGGTGGGGAAGATCTTCACAACTCTTTCCATTGTAGCATCAGGCTTGCAGGAAGGGTCTTGTTGAGAGAGGGAGGGACAGGGATGGAGAGGGAGGGAGAGAGGGATGGAGAGAAGGAGGAGAGGGAGAGGGAGAGGGAGAGGGAGAGAGAGAGAGAGAAAGATTGATTTCTGGGGTTCTGATCGCTTTCCAGTCCCTCTGGAAACCTGATTATATATCTTGCCCTGGGTTTCTTGAGTTGTTATAATAAATCCTCTTTTTCTTAGTTCTAGCAAGTTTCCATTTCCTACAGCCTAAGGATCTGTTATTGAAACAAGCACTTATTGGGTGCGGTTACCCCATGTTTAATGAATGCTCTGTAGGTGCTTATCATTTTGTTATTGTGCTAAGGGACTTATTGAGGTTCACCTAAAGCACTTGGAGAATAGAAAGGAAAAGAAGCAGCAGCTCATTATTTAGTCCCCAGTTGGGACAACTAAGGATGGCCTAAAGAAGGGTGGGTGATATTTGGACACGTGGAGATGGGAAGCCAAAGACACCACAGAGAAGGGAGGCAAGTGGAAGGCTTCTTTGAGGAATCAAGAACTTGGGAGCTGGGTAATGTGTCTTAGAGGGGAGGCTGGGCCTGGTTGAGAGGGACCTCACACGCCATGTGATGGGATATTTGCTGTATTCTGAAATGCTTGCCGAGGAAGCAGTAAGGAACAAGAGATAGCTTTTTATTTTTTAATAAGCCAGAAAAGTGACAGCATAACTTTGTTTAAACGTATCACTCTGACGCTGGTGTGTAAGATGAAGTAAGAAGAATGGATCTGTATTGAGAAGCTGTGGCAGTTTGGGTGAGAAGAGATGAAGGAGGAGTTAGATATCGATATTCCTCTTCCACGTGACATTAAATGGCACACGCAGAAGAGTGAGCTTGTCATAGGTCTGTGTGAGCAGTCTGATACTGACAATCGAAATGACTCGCAGCCGTACAACCAGCCTGGACCCAGGCGCATGGGGGCCACCACATCTCCGTGACTGCTTGATTAGCAGCTGAGTGCTGTTCTGTGAGTCCTTGCCTCGGCTCTCTGCAGGTCTGCCCGCTGCCCGGTCTTGCTGTTTCCTCCCTACTCGCAGCCTCTTCTGTTCAAATTCAGAGAGTAGATTTTCTGCTTCTTTCCCGTGGCTCTGCACATTGACTAGACCATCTTAGACATTCTGTATGTATGTGTACGTGCACACACACATACCACAGAGAAATTTGGGAAGAGCCTAAGATTAACAATTTACACAGGCTGAGTTGGGACCTTTTTCCTTTTACTACGACACTTTGACAGCAAGAAAAACGATACTAGGACAGCACTTATCGATTCACAAAGGCCTTCCTTGTGAATTTGGGTACAGATCCATCTGTGCCGTCTAGACACATCTGTGTCTATTTGGGAGGTAAAATGCAATGGTGTTATAGGTGTTGTCACTGAGATTGACCCAGAGAGAGATTCTGCTTTCCCAGTGGATAGTGTAGAAGTAATCCATACACATATTTGGCTCAATAGATACTCTTATAAATTATATTTAGGATGATATTTTACATTGGGGGAATAATTCTTATACAGTGGAAGTAAGGAAAAAATAAATAGGGAATATATGGCTCAATTCTGGCCGTGTGGTCATTTTAATGATGCCGTAAAAATGGAGATGTAGCAAATGACTGCTTGTTTATGAGGATGGCTGACTGCTTAGTGCTCTCAATCTGGAACGAAGAAGGTGGAGTGGGACGTAATAAAAACTTTACAGTGTCATGAAGGGTATGAATCAGGTGAGTAACAACTCAGAAAAACAGGAGTGAAGAACACATGCTGAAGGTGGTTGGAAGACAAAAGAAAATGTGACTTTCCACATTTGTAGTAGAACCGTCAAGGTCATCATTCCAAGAAGCAGTGAGATCAGAATGTGACAGGATTCAAGGAGGGCTTAGATAAGCTCAAGAACGCCAGGTCTACAGTGGGAATATTTTAGGAATATGCACACAGTTTTTATTTTAAATCACAAAATGATGTGTTTCTGGGGGAAAAAATGAGAAAAATCATATAAATAAAACTTTGAAAAAGCCTGTAATCTTTTAGAGATAATTATTGCTATTTTAGTGTACAGCTTTAATACTTTACTTTTCTATTTGTTAATTTACCAAAGTGGTGAAACTAAACATGTTGTCTTGCAATTTGCTTTCTCAACTTAATATTTTGTGATCATTTTTCCAAGGCAATAAGTTTATAGCCATACAAACATTT